>CM016728.1:20541512-20746864 GCA_005771605.1 Scutellaria baicalensis
TTATTTTGCGATATTTTGCGAAATATCCGCGATACCCAGGAAAAAAAACATTAACACCCAATATCCATATCGCAATATCCGTATCCGCGATATATCCGCGATATTTTGCGATATTTTCATCCTTGGTTCATGCCTAACAGAATTGAGTCTCGCCTTACGAGCTCTATTAGAATCTCCGTCTGTCGGCCCACCCATGATCATGTGAATCGTGGGCCTTTCTTCTTGTTCGGGCCTAGCTCGCGCTGGGGGTGGTGGAGGCGGAGGTAATTCCTGCTGCTCTTGCCTTCTGTCTTGTCTTGGCTCTCTTTGATCATTCCGATGTTCGCGGTTTGATCGATTCTGACGAACAAAGTGAGCTAACTTGTTCTCCCTGATTAGCCTTTCCAGTTCATCTCGCAAATGTAAACATTCATCAGTTCCATGCCCATATTCATTATGAAAACGACACAATTTACCGTTGCCGAAAGTAGCTGGTTTCTTCGGATTAGGGCTCCAGGTCGACGGCCACTTCAACTGGGGCAGGTTCCATATTTCCATCAACACCTGTCCCGGGGTCATAGTCATGGGCGTATACTGTTCATACCTCCGCCCTGTCTTATTTTCTCTTAAAGGGGGTGGAGCAAATCTTGCTCGCTGTTCGCCCCCCTCTCTCCTTCTGGCCGCTTCATGATCATGTTGCGTTCTGCTCATGCGATTGGAAGTTTCTCCCTTCTTCATTCGAACTGCCTCCTCCAAGTTAATGTACTTGGTAGACCTTTGCAACAGTTCGTCAAAATTGTTGGGGGTCTTCTTAACCAGCGAAGTATGGAGATCCCCTTCTTTCAACCCTTGGATGAAAGCACTTACAACCAGATCGTCCGAAGCCTCAGGAGCTTCTAAGGTAGCAGCAGTAAACCTTTTAACATAGTTCCGTAGGGTTTCATCCCCTTTCTGTCTCACACCGAACAATGTCTGGGTAGATCGTCTCTGCTTTCTGGAACTGGCGAACTGATGTAAAAACAACTCCGACAGTTGTTCGAAATTATGAATTGTCCCATCATTCAGCTGACTGAACCATGTCTGAGCAGCCTTAGTGAGGGTAGTGGCGAACACCCTACACTTAATACCATCTGAATACCGATGCAGTAGAGCAGTATTGTCGAATCTACATATATGATCCCACGGATCTGTAGCACCATCATATTCAAAATTCACCGGCCGAAAAGAGGCGGGCAACTCATCTTCCATCACCTCCTCAGAGAAAGGATTACCTCTGGAACTCCGAGGGATCCGTCGAACAGTTCGCTGAACTTCCCGCAGCTCCTTTCGTAAACCATCTACTCTCTCAGATAGTTCGTCATGTCCTCGTTTTTGGCCTCGAGGGTGACCAGATTGGCTTTCCTGTTCATCCATTCGAGACCTGTCGCCCTCTTGTTCCCTTCCACCAGGCATGTCAGTGTTATCCTGTTGTGAATCAACCTTCTGCTTGCCCAAAGCTTTTTGAACAGCAGTCTCTATCAAGGCTGAGAGTTCCTCCGGCGTCAACGTGACAGTGCCGGGAGGATTAGCCGGTGCGGAGTTCCGATCCTCGTTTTGTTGCACGGACGGTGCTCCTTCATATCCAACCTCCTTCTGGATCCTCTGGTATTCACCATTTTTGTAATCCTCTACGTCTTAAATGCTCAAAGTTACGAAAATAAACTTCCCACAGACAGCGCCAATTGATTTGTCGCAACTCTGATCCTTTACTTTTCCGGCGTCGTTCGAAATTCTCCGATGCCAAATTGGAATTCTCCGGCGTCAAATGGAATTCTCCGATCAAAAAGACCTGCAAAACAAAGAACACCGGGGGTTTTTCCCGGTGAAGGGACTCCGACGCTCAAGTCAGTAATCTCACAAAGATATTGCTCTCGATTTCAATAATGCTTAATGTGTAAAAATTGTGATTGTGTGTGCAAATAGAAAAATAAAAGATGTGTATATACTCCCTGAAAGAGACGTGATTTCTTGGGAGTGGGATGTGGCAGTTAGGATTTCTCCTAAAAATTTGGAAAGTGGCGAGATTCTCGCGATCGTGGGAGTTATCTCAAATTTTGAATTAGTTCGTCCGTCTCAGTTCGGCACTCTTGCCTGCGATTTGAATCAGTTCGCTCGGCACGCCGAACATATCTGTTCGCTCGCACGATCTTCATTCTGTTCGCGCCGATTGACCTTCAATTCCGGGTCGGGTTTTTGGGGTAATTTGAATGTGGTTAGTTCGACCACATCAGACATATTCCTCTCAAGTGGGGTGAATAGGGTTTGGTTTCAAGTGTTATACAGAGTGGATGGATTCGTGTGGATTTTAAAATTTTAAGATTTTACAATTTAAAACAAATATTATTCAAATAAAATGCAAAATAAATTAATATATCGTGCAACATCATTTAATATAAATCTTAAAACAAGTCATAAAAATGATATAGGCTTCACAAATTACTAAAGTAGATGTCTCTTCTCAGAAGCAATAGTATTATACAAAGTAAAACTGAATTTGTATTTTTCAAAAGATAAGATAAAAGAGTAGTTTTGCAGATATAAATAGAGAAGAAGATAAGGAGATAATGAGCTGTTATCTTAGCTCATGTGACTAATAACTAAATTTATTAACACTAAATCACTCATATTCCAACGGAAAAATTCCGACAGATTCCATTACTACTAGAATTTTTAAAATTCCTATGGAATTTTCCATTGATATTGGAATAATAGTTGAACTTTTATTCATTGACCATTAATTCCAACGGAATAGTATCGTTGAAATAATTTTTTCATCAGAATTTTCAATTCCAATTGCCACTTTTCCGACGCCTCATTTCTGTTGGAATAAAAAATTCCGTGAGTGATTTAGTGTAAGACTAATCTAATAAGCTAACTAACAATTAATCCAATCAACTAACTTAATTATACTGAATCTAAACATAACTGACTTGAACTTCTCTTAATTTAATAAGGAGATAATGTTTTTAGTTCCTGAATATGAGGCTGAGTAAAACGAAAGAGCTATGTTGTTGGCTTATGTTGTGACCTACTTCTTGTAGTAAATTATGAATTCACACCATTTCTATTGTTAATGCTGTCAAGATCAGCCTCTCAAACTACTCCAAATTCACTCAATTTGGCAATGCAACAGAAAACCACCAACTCAAGAATTCAACTCAATGAACTAAGCTAGATAATTGAATCAAGAACAAAACAATCAACACTCAAGCGATTACGTGGTTCGGCTTAACAAATGCCTACATCCACGGGAAAATATGGGAGGGAATTCTTATTGAAAATCGAACAAGAGTTTGATTACAATTCACTCTGCAAATCTAAAACTCAAACTTAGAAAACCCTATTCTGCGCTGCTCTCTTTTAGCTATAATCTCACTGAGTAAAACTCTATACTACACAGTGAAACGAACTACTATTTATAGACCTAATACTAAGCTAACAGTAGCAACAAAAATCAAGTAAATCCGTTGAGAAATGAGCTCTGAATCTTGATCTGAAGATCATCCCCGTTCTTGAAGATGATTCCCAGCTTGATAGCTCCTCAGCCGTAGATTAGATGAACGGCTCAGATTTGATCCTGGACTAACGTCTCTCAACCGCTCCCAACGACTTGAAATCGCACTCCCGTAAGCGCGCTTTTATTAGTGGAAAAGCGCTTACTTCTAAGCTTTCAAACCAGATTTAATCATGGCCCTTGGATCTGACGAACGGCCGAGATTACTCCTGCATTAACTAACAAAAAACGAACGAAAAACACAAACCAAAGTCTCACGCTTTTATAAGTAAAACATGCGACTTTTCCTATTGCTTAACAACAGTGAATAGACAACACTTGAGCTGAATAAAACACTTTCAAACCTCCACCTTCAGCTCATGTTCTTCTTATTCTCTGTCAAGCAATACAAACTTACCACTTTCAGGTTCCATTAGCTGAAGCCTTCCCTGTTAGACCTATCAGATCCATACACAAGCTAAACTTCTTCACAGGTAAGGCCTTAGTTAGTGCATCAGCTGGATTGATTTCAGTGGGAATTTTGCAAATTTTAACTTCTTGCTTCTCTACTTTATCTCTTATGAATTGAAGCCTTACATCTATATGCTTAGTTCTTTCATGAAAACTCTGATGCTTAGCAAGATGTATGGCACTTTGGCTGTCACAAAACACAGAGATACATGCTTGACTTATACCAAATTCATGCAATATACCCTTCAACCATAATGATTCTTTTACAGCTTCTGTTAAAGCAATATATTCAGCTTCTGTTGTGCTTAAGGCAACTACAGATTGTTGACTAGTCTTCCAACTAATAGCAGTCCCATAAAGAGTAAACACATAACCAGTTAAAGACTTCCTATTATCTAAGTTTGCAGCAAAATCTGCATCAACATAGCCAATTACAGGTTCATGTTCATCTGCCTTAGACTTGAATCTTAAACCAGTTTCTGTTGTTCCATTTATGTATCTTAGTACATGCTTAACAGTATGCCAATGTTCTAAACCTGGATCAGACATATACCTACTTATTACACTCATTGGATGAGCCAAATCAGGTCTGCAGCAAACCATTCCATACATGATGCTGCCTACAGCACTAGCATATGGTATACTGTCCATTTTAGTCTTTTCTTCTTGAGTTTTAGGACATTGATCATATGATAGTTTAGTTCCTACACTTATTGGTGTGCTAATTATCTTGGCTTGATTCATTTGAAATCTAATGAGCACTTTCTTAAGATAATCAGTTTGGTGTAGCACTATACTACCATCCTTTTCATTTCTTAGAATGTCCATGCCTAACATCCTCTTAGCTTCTCCTAAATCTTTCATTTCAAATTCAGAATTAAGCATGTTCTTTACTGAGTTTATTCCAACAAGAGAATTACTAGCAATTAGCATATCATCAACATATAAAAGTAGAAACACAAAGTACATAGAATCATGCTTAAAGTAAACACAATCATCATACTTGCTTTTAATGAACTTTGCTTTGAACATAAATTGATCAAACCTTAAGTACCACTGCCTTGGGCTTTGCTTAAGACCATATAATGATCTTTGAAGCAAGCATGCCTTGGAATCCTTATCTGCAAGATGCAAGCCCTCTGGAATCTTCATGTAGATCTGCTCCTTAAGCTTTCCATGCAAGAATGCAGTGGTGACATCCATTTGATGAAGCTGCAAGTTAAAGTGAGCAACAAGAGCAAGTAAAATTCTAATAGAGCAGTGTTTTACCACAGGGGAGAAGATTTCATTGTAATCCACTCCTTCCTTTTGAGTGAAACCCTTAGCTACTAGTCTTGCCTTGTACCTTATAGCTCCACCCTTTGAAGCCTCCACCTTTTTTCTGAAGATCCATTTACATCCAATCAGCTTTTTCTTGTTTGGTTTGCTTACAATCTGCCATGTGTGATTCTTTTCCAGAGACTGCAGTTCCTCTTGAATAGCTATTAGCCATTTATTCTTTTCCTTGCATGTTATAGCTTCTCTAAAATCCTTAGGCTGTGAGTTATCTATATCTTCTGCAGCTAGTAGGACATAGGCTGTGAAGTTTGAATCAGCAAATCTGGTAGGTGGTTTGATCATTCTTCTAGTTCTATCCCTCACCAATTGATAATTCTCTAGATTGGTTTGCTCTTCTTCATCAGTGTTTCCTTCCTCAGTTTCTGATTCTGAATTCATAATCTCAGGTGGCTGAAGTTCCTCCTTTTCCTTTTCAGACTCCACCTCAAGGTGAGATGGTTCATTTCCTTCTTGTGTTTGCTCAGTGTTTTCTGACTGAGCCTGAGTTTTCAGAGGCATGATTGTTTCATCAAATGTGACATCCTTAGCAATGATACACTTCTGATTGTTAGGTTCCATGCACCATAGCTTATAGCCTTTAACTCCCTTTGGATACCCTAGAAAGACACACTTCCATGCTCTAGGTTCCAGTTTCCCTTGCTTTACATGAGCATATGCTTGACAACCAAATATCCTTAGCTTAGAGTAATCTGAAGGCTTGCCAAACCACATTTCATATGGTGTTTTGAATTCAATAGCAGAAGATGGACTTTTGTTTATTAAATGTACAGCTGTATCCACTGCCTCTCCCCAAAAACTTTTACTTAATCCAGAGCTAATGAGCATACATCTAACCTTATTTAGTATGGTAAGATTCATTCTCTCAGCTAAACCGTTTTGTTGAGGTGTAGATGGCACTGTCTTATGTCTAATAATTCCCTTTTCTGCACAAAACTGATTGAATTCATTTGAAACAAATTCCAGACCATTGTCTGTTCTAAGGCACTTGATTGTCTTTCCAGATTGATTCTCTATTTCAATAAGCCAATCCTTAAATTTCTGAAAGGTCTCATCCTTGGATTTCAGTATATATACCCAAACTCTCCTAGAGTAGTCATCTATTATAGATAGGAAGTATCTACCACCATTTCTAGTAGGTGTTCTAGATGGACCCCATAGATCAGAATGGATGTATTCCAAGGTACCTTTAGTGCTATGCTTTGCTTTACCAAAACTCAGTTTCTTAGCCTTTCCTAGGATGCAATTTTCACACATCTCTAATGCAGTGATCTTATCAGAGCCAAAACTTCCCTTCTTTGATAGTTCCTGCAGGCCTTTCAAACTCATATGACCTAATCTTTCATGCCATAACTTGGTGCAATCTCTTTTGGTAGCATTACATTCATTACTGATTATATGTTCACCTTCTAGATAGTAAAGATCATGCTTCTTAAACCCTTTCATTACAGCTTTGGTTCCTTTAGTTATATGCATTTTACCATCTTCAGAAGTGAATTTATATCCCTGAGTGTCTAGCATGCCAAGTGAGATTAGATTCCTCTTAAGATCAGGTACATATCTTACATGCTCTAATTTTCTTTTAACCCCATCATGCATCAAGAAAGTGACAGATCCTATTCCCTCTATATAGCATACATGATCATTTCCTAACAACACTGAGCCTAGTCTCTTAATTTCAAGATTAGAAAACCATTCTCTATTAGGAGTCATATGAAAAGTACACCCTGAATCTAGGATCCATTCTTTATTAGAAGTTTCAGAGGTTATAGCAAGTACCTCAGCAGATTCATACCCTGAGTTTGATCCTTCTTGCTGCACAGTGGGATTGGCCTGAGTTTGTGGAGCTTTTCCCTTTGCTTTCAAGAATTGCTTGTACTTTATGCAGTCTTTCTTGTGATGACCTGGCTTATGACAATGAAAGCAAGTGTTATTTTCAACATCATTATAAGATTCTACCTGAGGCTTCACTTCATTCTTGGTTTGAGATGATTTTGCTTGCTTTGGATTCTGCTTCTTCTTTCCAGCCTTGATGGCAAGTCCTTCTCCAGTGGTCACATTCTTGTTTCCACCTTTCTTTGAGAGTTCTTTAGACTTCAAAGCTACAATCACCTCTTCCAGTGTAATTGATTCCTGTCTAGAGTAAATCAAAGTGTCAATAAAAGTTTCATAAGAATCAGGTAGAGCTGTTAGCAGCAGCAATGCTTTGTCTTCTTCCTCCAGAGTTATTCCAATATTCTCCAAGTCATCCAAGATTTTGTGAAAATCCTCTAGTTGAGCAGGAGCTGGTTTATCAAGCTTCATTCTATAGGCATAAAGCCTCTTCTTCATGGATAGCCTGTTTGCCAGTGTTTTAACCATGTAAAGGCTCTCCAATTTCTCCCAAACACCTTGAGCAGTCTTCTCCTTGGAAACTTCCCTTAGCACTTTGTCTCCTAGACATAGGATTATGGTGCTTCTTGCTTTGTTCAGTAGCTTAGCCTTCTCAGCAGCTGTCATCTCTGTTGGTAGAGCTTCAATTCCCTGCACAGCTCCTTCCAATCCTTGTTGAACCAGTAGAGCTTCAATCTTAATTCTCCACAGACCAAAACCCCCTTCTCCATTGAACTTCTCTACTTCAAACTTGGTGGATCCCATTCTTCTTAGAGGCTGTGACTTCGGTTCCCACAGACGGCGCCAATTTGTCAAGATCAGCCTCTCAAACTACTCCAAATTCACTCAATTTGGCAATGCAACAGAAAACCACCAACTCAAGAATTCAACTCAATGAACTAAGCTAGATAATTGAATCAAGAACAAAACAATCAACACTCAAGCGATTACGTGGTTCGGCTTAACAAATGCCTACATCCACGGGAAAATATGGGAGGGAATTCTTATTGAAAATCGAACAAGAGTTTGATTACAATTCACTCTGCAAATCTAAAACTCAAACTTAGAAAACCCTATTCTGCGCTGCTCTCTTTTAGCTATAATCTCACTGAGTAAAACTCTATACTACACAGTGAAACGAACTACTATTTATAGACCTAATACTAAGCTAACAGTAGCAACAAAAATCAAGTAAATCCGTTGAGAAATGAGCTCTGAATCTTGATTTGAAGATCATCCCCGTTCTTGAAGATGATTCCCAGCTTGATAGCTCCTCAGCCGTAGATTAGATGAACGGCTCAGATTTGATCCTGGACTAACGTCTCTCAACCGCTCCCAACGACTTGAAATCGCACTCCCGTAAGCGCGCTTTTATTAGTGGAAAAGCGCTTACTTCTAAGCTTTCAAACCAGATTTAATCGTGGCCCTTGGATCTGACGAACGGCCGAGATTACTCCTGCATTAACTAACAAAAAACGAACGAAAAACACAAACCAAAGTCTCACGCTTTTATATGTAAAACATGCGACTTTTCCTATTGCTTAACAACAGTGAATAGACAACACTTGAGCTGAATAAAACACTTTCAAATGCTAATGCAAGAGCTCGATATTCTGCTTCCGTGCTACAAATTTTGGTAACCCTATACCCTAAGACGGATTTTCCGAGGTTTCATGGATCAGAACCTAGATCATGGATTCTCAAATGCAATGGATATTTCAAGATGATTCCCAATCTAACTGATCATATATACTTGGGTGCAATTTTTAGAAATAGTATCAATAAGATTTTAAGAGATTAGAGACACTTCTGTGGTGGCAGAATTCAACCAACTTAAGCAAACTGGTTCATTCATTAATAAAGTAAATATTAGTATAAGAATTGAAAGATTTTTTTTAATGAGAGTATATTCATTAGTTTTACTTTTCAAGTTCCCATGAAAAAAATTCTCAAAAAAAAAAAAAAATCCCATAAAAATTTAAACTTACGACCATCTGATTTAGGGTTAAATGCATAAATTAATTTGAGATATTGAATTTTTTAACTTTGCAACCTAAACTTTTTTTTTATTTGATTATAACTTTAGAGTTCTATAGTTTATTCAGTTGCAACCTAAGTCACTTTTCCGGTCATTTTTTCGGCACATGATTCACCTTTTTTCACTTAAGCCAAACAGTATTTTTTCGTCCAATTGCAACCTCTATTTAGGATGCATTTTGATGAATTCCAGAACTTGAGGTTGCAATTAGATAAAAACAACAAATTTTAGGTAGTAAAGTGAAAAAAAATTAAATCACGTGTGTGTTGGGTGATCTCCACTTTTCCAAACAATTTGAGATAAATTTTGGAAGAATAGATTGCAATAAAAAAAAATAGATTGCAAATTTAAAAAAATCTATACTTTAGGCTTTTTTTTAACTCTCCCTCAAATTTATTAGAGGTAAAACAACTAATCTCAAGTTTTAATGAAATAATGTGGACAATTTCAAAATCGGTGTACCGTCTCACGGATCTTTTTTCGTGAGACGAGTCAACCCATAACCCACACTTAGAAATTCATATGAAAGTTTGTGGATATAGATTCAATTAATGGGTAATAAGGATCCGTCTCACGGAAACTATCCATGAGACCGTCTCATATGAGTTTCTGCGTGTATATAAAACATGACTTTTCATTTTTTTTACAATCAAATATCTATTTTATGATTTCGGTCCTCTATATTCTAATTTTTTTTTCCAATTTCAATTCTTTTTTGTCGGCACATTCAAAATCACTAAAATGGTCGTTGGAAAATTTGACGTGGACGTCGGAGAATCAGGTGTGGCATCCAGATGTCGGCAACCACGTCTATAGTTTTGATAGTTTTGATCAAAAAAGACTAAAATGGCAAAAAATTAAAACATAAGAGGACTAAAATTAAAAAGTGGATACTTGATTGTCAAAAAATAAAATTGAAATTGAAATTACCCCTAAATATTATTAATACAGGTGAGTTATGGTATTAAACTTCCGAGAAGCTTCTTGTTTGGCAGATTTGGACTTTGGAAATGAGACTTAATTGTCATAAAGATTATAATAAGCAAATAATGAAAAGACTATAAGCTTATTATTATTATTATTATTATTATTTGGACAATGCCACGTCATGGACAAACTAATAAGCTAATTATATTAATTTGTAGTTGTACCAATGAGCTAATAAACTAATTATTTTTATATTAAATATAATCAGCATATATATTTATCATAATTAATGCTAATAATTATTTTATTTTTCCTCTTAAAAGTTAAAAGTAAATATGTAAAACATGACAATGGCCACATAAGAATATTAGAGTTTCAAATATGCTGTGTTTACAGTCTTCAATAATCATGTGCAGTTTTTTTTTTAGAAACATGCATATTTAAATTTAAAATAACTGTAACTGGAAAAAGTTTACAGTAATGAAAATGAAATAAGGCAATCCATGTATAAGTAAACCAAAGTTTATATAAAAAATGAAGATTTTTAGCAATTAGAATTTTAATATTAATCATGGATGGATTAAAACATTTAAGAAAAATCTACTTGAAGAATTCAAACCAAAATTTATTTAAGAAAAATGAAGATGTTTAGCAATATGCACAAAAAAATTAATTATTGAAACAAATTTACTTGAAGAATATAAACCAAAATGAGTAGGTATTGTGTGAGACCGTCTTACATATCTTTTTTCATGAGACGGGTCAACCGACAACCCACAATTAGCAATTCATATGAAAATTTGTGGATATAGGTTCAATTCATGGATAATAAGAATCCGTCTCACGAAAAGTATCCGTGAGACCGTCTCACATGAGTATTTGTGAAAACGAAAATATATTTTTGAAAATCAATGAAGAGTTTTAACGACCAGCAAAAAAATTATAAAATGAGTAGATCTTGTGTGAGACCATTTCACGGATCTTTTTTCGTGAGACGGGTCAACTCATAACCCACACTTAACAATTCATATGAAAATTTGAGACCGAAATGTCAATAATACCCTCAACTTAAGTTTATATTTATATAAAGTGGAAATACCTCCGATATTATATATCAGCATATCGTGAACACGATATTATATTCTGTGTTCACGACATGTTGAACCTTTCTACATATCGTGAACACGATATTATATTCCGTGTTTACGACATATTGAACCTTGTTACATTTTGTAAACACGATATTATATTCCGTGTTCACGACATGTTCACCTTATCTGAAAAGTTGACTCGAGTCCAGGATATTTTCTGAACTTTTCTTATGTAAATATGACTTAAATTGAGGATATTATGGGCATTTCACTGCCCAAATTGGGTAAAAAAATATTTTCTAAAAAAATGGGTAGATAAGTTCCTCGACTAAAAATTGGTACTTTGGAAATCCTCCATTGTATATATGTTAAAAAGTTGTGTGAAATGATAGAGTTAATGACATTATTGGATTTTTTGTTTTGGAAGAGAATATCTCTCTTTTTTATAAAATTATATTAGTAAATAAATCGTTTAATTTCCTAGAGAACTACTTTTTTTACTGAAAATAATTATCAATGTTCATCAATTATCTATGAGCAAGTTTTGTATGAGACCATCTCACAGATTTTTTTCGGTCTATAAGACGGTTCAACTCATAACTCACACTTTCATAGGTAATAAGAACCCGTCTCATAGAAACTATCCGTGAAACGATCTCACAAGATTTTTTTTGATTATCTAACAATTTTTACTATGGCGCCACTAATACCGAAATTGATACTGATATTTCACCGATAATTTGAGAAAATTTCATGACAACTCATACTAATGTCGACTTTGTGAAGAAACAGAAATTTAAACAAACTTTTACAACATTTACATCCATGGTGCGAACAAAAATTTTAGATTCCTTTTGGATGGAAGAATTTGAAGAGAAATTTGAAATTCTCAATAGTATATTCTTCTTTAAGATTGAATAGATGCAGATTTGACATCGTTCATTTTAATTTTAAACTATTTTTAAGAAAAATTGGTGGATTTGGATTTGAAATCCATTCATTTCAAATTTTAAATTTTAAATCACTTTATCCAAATAGAACCTCAAAGAATTTCAGATTTTTGTCCAAACCCCCGGTTTGGTTGGTGGGTGGGGTGAAGGAGGGAGGGTTAGAGACTATATATTCATAAAAAGTAAAAAGATGTAGGATTAAATTGTTGAATTTTAAAAATGAATGAGATTAATTTTGAGACAACCCTAAAAATAGGACCAATTTTGCATTTGCCCCAAAGATTTAGGGTACAATAAGGTGCAGCTCAAGTTGCATCAGAGGTTGATTTCTCAAGCAGCAAACCATCTGAATCAGGATCATAAAGATCACACTCCTTGGGAGGCTCACTTTTACTCCTCACATTCACACCCTTGGCTTCTCGTTCGACCGGCATCGTTTCCTTGGAGGGCATTTTCGGAACTTCATAAAGTGTGACGCTACAACCTCCGTTCTGCAGAGTCATATCTTCTTGGCTCACTTCCTGGGCCACGAGGGGCTCAAGAATCTCGATCACTTGGTTCATCAATGGCCTCCCTTTCGGGTTTTGGCTGAGACATTGATACGCCAAATTGGCCACCTTCATGAGAATTTTACTCGAGTATTGCCCTTCGATTCTGGGGTCGAGTATTCTGACTAGCTTCTTGCCGTGGTTCAGTAGGGGACGCGCCCACTCGACTAGATTGTGCTCTCTGCTCGGCCTGCTCTTGTCCATGGCCCGCCTCCCGATCAGCATCTCAAGCAAAACAACTCCAAAGCCATAAACATCACTTCTTGCTGTTAAATGTCCTGAACAGTAGATGATGAAAATGAGATAATATATTGTTTGTTTTGTCTAACGAATTCGACAGAAGAGATAATGCAGAATAATACGACAAGAGATATTATTGTCATCACGACCATAATTGAAGCTACAATAATATCCTACTATGAATGTCTTGAAGCCAGATGTAACAAATTTGTCTCAAATGATCCAAATGTTCAAAGTTTCGATGCAGTAACGAATGTGAAATGGAGAGGCATGTTTGTATTAACCTTTATACTAACATATTTTGGATATCAAAATCCATGTTTGTTTTAAGACTCAAATTCAAGTTTTGCTCTGTAAGTACTACCTACAACCAATTAACACCTATAATTACAAATTTCAATAAAATCGAATTCGTTCCTGGTCATCTACATTGCCCAAGACATCCTACAACGATATAATTTTACAATCAGCATTGATTCAACATCTAATATACAACTCTATAATATACAATCCTGAAACAAACATGTGAATTCATTATTCATAAGGATTTAACTAATCAAGGATTTCAAAGTCGGGATTTCCCAGACCCACTTAAGGTTAAACCAAACATACCCTACATATATCTTCTTATGTGGCAAAGTGGGAAGATCCTATTTTTCTTCAACATGTGGGATTTTCCTTATTCCAATAATAACCAAATCAACAAAAAAATGAACGAATATTTTCAATAGTTAAGGTCCCTTCAGAAGTTTGTATATTAACCAAAACATTCGTAAAAGTAGAGGAATGAAATGACCAAAATATAGCCATACACAAGAATATTGATCAAGCAATTATAAAAAGTCGACCTACTGATTTCAGAACCACGCTAACTTTTTTACCTTTTTTTTTTTTTTTCTAATAAGTCTTGGACACAAATTACAGCACAAGACTGTTTTTTTCATAAGACTCACCAGTCATGACATACTCTGGAGCAGCATAACCATAAGTACCCATAACCCGGGTTGAAACATGTGTTTGATCTCCAGTGGGACCCACCCTTGCCAACCCAAAATCAGAAAGCTTTGCATTGAAGTCCTGCAGATATTCTAAATCACATCAGATTTGAAAAAATTCACACAAACTTTATATGGAATTTGCAAAACCAAAGAATGTTATGAATAGAAAAATTGGAAAAAAAAAAAAGAAAAAAAAAAAAAGGTCATTTTGCTGTTTTCTGTTTAACGAAACATCTTTTTCTCACTTGAAAATTTGCTAGATAAACTTGTGGAATTTGGGTGTGAAAGGAGATTAACTAACCCCATCAACCAAAATGTTCGAAGTCTTAAAATCCCTGTATATAATAGGCTTCTCCACACCATGAAGAAAAGCAAGTCCTTTTGCAGCATCCAAAGCAATCTTCAATCTTTTATGCCATGTTAAAGTGGCACGAACTCCTACAATAAACAAACGTTAAAAGGTTTAAATACATTTAAGGTATATCACTATATTTACTGGTACATACTTTGAGAAAGAAAAGTTAAAGGCATAAATCGGAGAATTCTAAGCAAAAAATATCTAAACACCATAGCTATATATATGACAAGTATTCTCTAAGGCTTGGCACTCACTTAAGAAGAGGTGTTTCTCCAAGCTCCCAGATGCCATATATTCATACACCAACAGCCTATGGTCGCCTTCACAGCAATAGCCGATCAGTTTCACAAGGTTAGGGTGTCGTAGTTGCCCCAAATAATTGACTTCAGCCTGCAAGTAAACACTTCAAGCTGAGCATTCAAAATTGTATCTGCATTTCAAGACCCTTGGGATTTTCAATATGTAGTAAACGTAAAAGAAATCACACACTAAAAGTTTTTTGACATCAAGGCAAGAATATAATTAGCTCAAAGAAGATTATATTAATGTTCAAAACTCCTTTTTTTGTTTTTTTTGAAGTTGTGAATAAAAATATGAAATTGATGTTTGTTACTTGACAGGCCACAAGCAAAGGGCATGGATTTTCTAGAGCGAAGGA
This sequence comes from Scutellaria baicalensis, assembly GCA_005771605.1. NCBI lineage: Eukaryota > Viridiplantae > Streptophyta > Magnoliopsida > Lamiales > Lamiaceae > Scutellaria > Scutellaria baicalensis. Next base: position 20,556,510 of record CM016728.1, read on the forward strand.
GAATCACTAAGCCAAAATATTAACAAACTAATAGAAGTACCAAGAAGGCATTTCATTAGCAGTAAACTAGTGATTCTAAAGTAGGAGAAATCTATAAAAATTAAAGTAATAAACGAAAGCAAATGCTTTAACTGAGCATATAGACTTGTAGTTTCATTCCTCTCTTCGTCCTTCAAGAGTAAAATTCTTGGTCCTATCCCCTTGAAATATGGCAATTAACTCATAAGCATCTAGGCAAAGCAAACAACAAAGATGGAGGTCTTGGTTTGTTCGAGCAAGGAAGTTTATATCATCTAGTCAGCGTCCTCTTCAAGACACATTAGCAATTACATTTTACTTTTTTCACATGCAAAATAGTTTCATCATTCTTTGTGTGGAAAGTTTCACAATATATTGTGGCTTGTGAATTTACTAGTACACTTGTTGTGTAACCATGTCAGTCCTTCTGTAAATGCAAATTATTTACCATCAAAATTCAGAGAGTATAAAATCCTTTTCGCGAAAAAGTAAAAACGTAATAAACTTACCAGCCATTCTCGATCCCCCTGTACACTTTCAGGATCAAGCTCTTTAATGGCAACTTGAGTTGCCTTATATCCCACCCTCACATTATCATTAATAACTCCTTTATAGACAATACCAAAGCCACCCTCACCGAGCACCTGATCTGGTCGGAAGTGCTTCGTTGCCAACTTCATCTCCTCATACGTGAAGATATCGAGATCACCATTCCCAGGACTCTGACGTAGATCCTTTACATTCTTCGGAATTATAACAATGCTATTCAAACTTTCAGAGCCCCCTTTTGCAAGACCAGAATCCCCACACACACCTGATAATGTTAAACTTAGCAAATTAGCACTTGATCATAACTTGTTTATGCATAGCAATCAGAGCACTGTAGTTTACCAGCATTGACTACACATAAGCCAACCCTAATGGTGTAGAGTTAAGATTCACTAACACTCTTTCTTACATAACTTACATTAATACAAACAAAGTTTGCAGAAATTCAATATTATCTCAGCATCATCATTGAAAACTCTCTAAAGATCACCAAATCACATAACAATCATCAAGAGTAATCTCAAATCCCATCTCAACCAAGATCACCCCCACCCCCACCCCCACCCCCACCCCAGTTAGGGTTATAACCCAGAAAAGAAAAGGTTGGTTACCTGAAGATTTGCTGCGTGAAGAAAGTTGGTGGCCTTCTTCAACACTTAAACAAGAACCCATTTCCCTAGTTCAACTTAACATTTCAACTTCCACCATTATTTAAGACCCACTCAACTCAAAGATTGGATCTTTCTTCCTTTTCAGCGGTTGAGCAACTTCACCGGAAAAGGGTCGGCGGCGAAGGGGAAGATTCGCCGGAATCTGATCGGAAAATGTGATAATAAATGGAATGCAATTGCATAAATATCATCTACATTTAGTACAAGAGTAAGTAGGAGAGGCTGACTGGATTCTTACTGGGGAGGGGAGGAGTGGGTGGGGTGGGGTTATTTTTTGATAGTATCGATGTTTGTCCCAATTTGCTTTGTCCAAACACTGATCACTTATTGGATTTCTAGAAAATTCCAAAACCAAACAAGATGTTTTGGGCCCATTGATTTTACCATAATGCCCTTTGTACTTTTTTTCTCTCTTTTTTCTCCTTTTTAAACATAACAATGCAATTTTTTAGAGGATTTTCTTTTTTTTCTTTTGCACATACAAATATTTTATGTGCATCAGATGGATAAATCATAACTTATACGACCAAAGTCATGTGATCAGAATGTGAATTTTACAATAAACATGCATGCTCACGTGTCCCTACATGCTCTCAAGCACCCCAAAATTCAAACTATAATCTCACACGTCTAATCTTTTAGTTATATTTGTGAAACTTTAATGTTATGTTTGCATGACCTTTATATTTAACCACTTACAATGTATTGCATGCCTATAATACTTTTCAAACTTTAATATTGTAATAATTTAACTTTTATGTTATAATAATGGAACTCTTATTTCATTTTTTTACTCACATAAAAGTTATTATATTTGTACATAAAAGTTATACTAATATCACATAAGGGTTAAATTATTATAACATAACAGTTTCAGTTGTACTACATGAATTTTTATACTGAAAAAACTTTTAAGCAATATCGTTTCATGATTATATATATATAAATGTTATTCTAATATAACAAGAATATTACTCATATAATATAAAGGTTATCATATAAATTTAAAAATATATAATCTGGATACAGATTTAGATTGAACCCGACTGGCAAGCACCCAATTGCACACGCAACTACTTCATAAGAATACAGCTATCTCTTATATTTATATTAACTATTGGATATGCCTTTCTTATTTGTTATAGAACTAGAAGATGAAAAAAAAAAATACCAAGGTAAAAGAATAAAAACAAAAGATACACATAGAAATAAAATTTACAAACAAAAGTGTAAAATTAATTAAATTCGAGAAATAATAGAGAAAGATAAAATGATACTCATATGCTTACAGTTAACCATATCAGATTCTTTTGACCAAAAATTCATGTCTCATTTGTGTACCACATCAAAATTACGTAGTTTTAATATTAAAAATGTTATAATTTGTAGTCGTTTTTATATTCAAAACTAATTTAACTGTATATTAGGATGTGGTACACACATGGTACATGATTATTTGGTACAGTGGTTCTGATTTGACAATTAACGCGTTAGGTAAACTAATTTGATCTAATGTACTGAGATGAGTATATATATCACTACAAGAAAAATGAATATTTGCAACAACATTTTTTGCAATTACAAAAGTTGCCGCAATAAGTCTAGTTTTTTCGCAACAAATTATCGCATAAAATGTTAATAAAAACTAACAATACGTTGTCACAATAAGCAATGTAAAACGACTTATTTGCGACAACATTGTTGTCGCTAATACACTTGTTGTCGAGAAAACACTATTTACGAGAAAACTTTTGTAATAATAATATAGCGACAACATGTGTTGCAAATTGTACTTGCGACAATTATTGAGGTTTTTGCGATAATATTTTGTTGTTGGAAATACTCTTGTAGTATATAAAAAATCAAATCTTTTAAATGATCATGACTTTTGAACATAATGTTTTTAAGACTAAAAAGATGTTAAAATGATAATAGAGTATTAAATAAAAAGAGCAAGAGTTTGGATTAAATAACTTATACAATTCCTTATAATATTCTAACAAAAATAATTGCCCAACTTTTTAACTGATAAGATATAGTAACTTTCTTTTATATCAGTCGAACGGTCTAAGCATAAGTCTTACAAGAAGGTTAAATTCATAGTAAGTACATCTACAATGTATTTTCTACATATGATAATCTATTATAGAATATATAAATACATATAGTAGTCACATAAGGATAGTGAAGAACATTTATTTCTGTCACTTCATAATAACTTTTTTTTACACAAATATTATTCATGCTTAGAATAATAACAACTTTTACCATGACTCGAAATAATCCGAAGGTTTTGTCCAAATAGAAGGGCTAGCATAAGAATGAGTTATTCGTTCAATAACATAAACAATCTCATTTGCTTCTCATTTCACAAAGCAAACATAAGTTTGAGCAAAAGACATAGCATGATTACTACAACTCACAACAATATTAATTACAAAATTCTATATAAATTTGTCCTCCTGGTGACTGCATTCGCCACAGTTTTGGTATCCACTAGTATAAGACACATGTATTACACGGGATATAATTAATTAAATTAAACTAAAAAAATTAAAAAAATTTAAATATTATCTCTATATAAAAAAATATATGTTTTTTTGCAATATGTATAACCTAATTTAGTACTATTGAACATAATATAATATGATTAATGTATTATATAAATTGTTAGAATATATTTGTGTTTGTGAAGGAATATAAATATTTACTATTTATTATTTGATATATATATATATGTTTATTATATTATTCAACATTCGCCAAAATTTTAGTTTGATTTTTATTGTTAAAGTTTATAATAGTTCGAATTTTCTTTTCAACTATATGATAAAAAATATAAAAGTTGAAATATAATTTTCAAAAAAAAGGTTATAATTTATTTCAAAATATATGTGTGCAAAAATTAATATTCAATTCATTAATTACTAAATTTGAATTATTTTTTTAATCAGCACATCTTCGATTTAGTTTTAATTTTTAATATTTATATCACTACAAGAAAAACGCTGAAAGACAACGCACTAGAAAAAAAGGGTTGTTGTATCCAGCGTTGTGTGTTGTCTTTGCGAGATACAACAACGCTCTTTAAATGTTGCACAGAGTGTTGTTATTAATGAATCATGCAACATTTTATGCAACGCTTTTAAAGCGTTGTCTTTCTATATTTTAGATATTTTGTGCAACGCTTATTTAGTGTTGTCTTCTGTAAATTACAACATTTGTGCCATACTTTTTTTATTGTTGTCTTTTTCGAATTAACAACCCATTTGCAACACTTTTTAAGTGTTGTTTTTCTCAATGATTTTGTTTCAATTATTTTATATATTTTGTATTCTGTAATAATTATATAATAATATCAACAATTATATAAACAAAAACTTCATTAAAATAACGTATTTCAACATAGAATCAATGTCAAACATACATTGACAAATCCTCCCAACAACACATTCATCTAGCCATAACACTACAATATTATAAGTTGTACATCTAAAAACTTCAACAATAATATGTTAACAAAGTTAGATTTAATCATTTCAATAACAATCAAACCTTCACAAAAACAATATCAAGACCTTCAAAGGAAAACAACATCACAAACTTCACAATTACTCTTTATTCTCCTTGTATAAATTATATTTTTGTCAAATTATATTAAATCATCTATATTTACATTGTTTAGTAATTGTTTTTTATAACACTTGCATTAATGTTAATTAGCCATATTAAAAGCTATTGCATTTAAAACAACCTTTACTAAAGATTTTATTTTAAAAAAATTATTTTGCTGAGAAAATTTATGAGTTTGATGTGTGGCATAAAGGTGCCCATCCGACTTTCAAAAAATTGGAACCGGGCTGGTTCGGAGAACCGTCGACCCGGTTCTCGTTCCGAATCGGAACCGTGAACCGGGGTTAACTGGTTTGGTTTCAGTTCCATATATTATTCCAAACCCCCGAACTGACGATTCAAACGACCAGTTTACCTTTTTTTTTTTTTTTCGGATGCCACGTGTACGACCCACATTCAAAGTGATATAGTTGTTGGAGATCAATGGTTAAAATGATAATACCGCTGTGAACCACAGATTTCGAACTGAAATCTGAACCGGCTATTTTGTTTGAATTTTGATCAAAAGGCCTAGATCAAGTGGTCATTGGAGATCGACGGTGGAGATGTCGAACCGTCAGTTCAACCAAACCGGAATCGGCTGTTCGAACCGGAGCGTCCCATTTTTATTTATATTCTTTTTGTATTTTTTGAAATCTATAAATAAGGGTTTAAATGGTGTTTTTTTTCACACCTATTCTTTTTATATTTTTTGAAATCTATAAATAGGGGTTTAAATGGTGTTTTTTTCACACACAAATTCTCTCTCTCTCTCTCTCTCTCTCTCTCTCTAGTTTTTTTATTAAATTAAATTCTAGTTGTTAATCTCTCAATTTCTAGTTCCATCAATTTTTATATTACAATTACTAGTTCAAATTCACTTGCTATATATCAATTTCTAGTTCTACATTTCTACTTCTTCCTCTTCTACTTCTACATTTCTTTCTCTACTTCTACATTTTCATCTTATATAAATATGTTTAGAAGAGGTACTTCTTCATCTTCATCTATGGGAAGGGAAAGAGTCTTATGCCACCTCCAAAATCACTAAGCGATGAAGATGATGATTTCATTGATCAATGGCATGAAGGAATTAATGATGATACCAATTTGGGCCCTCAAATCGCCAACGCCGCCACCTTAGCCGAAGATCTTGAACAAGAGGTGTCGCCTACAAGTGCAACACAAGAAAGTGGTAATGCCCCTCGAAGCACATCAACTAGAGCACCATCTTCACTTAGGAGTGATGTTTTCTCTGTTCATTTCAAGAAGGAGCAAACCCCCAATAGTGGCGTCGACTACATTGTGACATGCAACCATTGTGGGAAGACGTACAAGTCCAAGCATGAAGGGAGCTATGGAACGTTCAACAACCATGTGCTAAAGAAGCATCCCGACAAGATGGGCATGGAGCGATCTCAAACACAACTTCAAGGCTTCGTCGGCTCTTCACAAGGTATGGACTTTATGACTTTTAAATTTAGTCAAGTCAACCTTAGAAAAGAGACATCTGATTTTGTGGCTGGAAATATCTTCCTTTTTCATTTCCCGCTGATGATAGTTATGAATGTTATACGACCACATATTTTTTAAATGAAGGGTGAATTTTTTTTAGTTAAATTAATTATTGATAGTTGAATAAGATTGTATATGACATCTAACAAGGGCGAATTATTTGGGATAAAGGATGAATTATTGTAGATGAGATAATAATGGGTAAATGAGATTGTAAATGAGCAAGAACGGTAAATTAGATTATAAATAAGATTTGATGTTTATTTTATCTAATATATACAAAATACTATTATACTTATATTTTTTTGTCTAATATACACAACAAGATACGATTTAGGATTTGGTGTGATATTTTTTTATTTAACATATACAAAAAATTATTTTATCTCTAAAGTGTGATATTTTGTATCTAATATACACAAAATACTATATACGTCATTAAAAAATTAAATATTTGAGGGGGCCAGTTAAAGATGTTCAAACGGTTCGAACAGGGCGGTTCCGGTTCGAACCGCCGGTTCGGCGGTTCTGAATTGGTGGAACCGAAACTGGAACCGGGAGGTTCCCGGTTTGGTTTCGGTTGGGAACGTCCAGTTGAACCGAAACCGGGCGGTTCGGCCGGTTCGAAGGTTTTTGTTTTTTTTTTTGGTTTGCACTTTTTCTTTTTAATTTTGATTTTGCAACTCCGAATTTGTTTATTAATGTTTGTTTCAATGTAATTCATGATTGAAATAGAGTACAAAAAATCAAAGTGAACAAATGTTTTCATTATAAATTGGAAAATTATTACAATTTATAATAGAATTCAATTTCTAAGTTTCTAACCTAATGATTGAAATTCTAATGAATTTATAATCTAATTCTAATCTATTAGACTATTACAAACTAAATATATCTATTACAATTTACAAACTAAATATATCTATTACAATTACAAAAGTTTATCTAAATACTAAAGAGAAGGGGAAAAAAATTTGAAAGAGCTTGAGTTTCATTCTAAGTTTGAAAATGAAATTCAATTCCAAACTTATAATGAAATTGCCTACGTATCCTTAATTCGAATCAAATTAAGGAATCAAAGCTCACGTAGTTCTCTTACCTCAACTTACCTACTTCAATCGTCAAGGTTGGTGACGGTGCCAGCGGAGGATGTTGTGTTTGAGTCGTACCCATAAATATCCTCGCCACCTTCTTCATCCACTAGAAGAAGGTTAAGATGTTGTTGACGTCTAGCGGTTTTACCCCAATCCTCAAGAAGCATGAGGTTTTTCACATTCTCCACCGCCAAGTTTGATCGTCTTGTACTCAACGTGTGACCCCCCATACTAAACGCATGCTCAACAGAAACCGTCAAGGCGGGAGTTGCAAACATTTCCTTAGCAATAATGGTTAGGATAGGATACATGGTGGTCCTTCGTGACAATCACTTCAACAAATCACTTGAAGTCTCAAAAGCAATAGATTCAAAAGTAGCACTTAAATAAGAGTCTAACTTTTGGGTAGGGTTACCTCTAGATCGTTTTTGTGTCCTAATGTCATAAAAGTTGTAAAATTGACTAAGGCGTCCAACTCCAAAACTAGATGAAGATGAGGAAGACTCTACATTTTGATGTCCTAAATCATGACTACTATTAAAATCACCATGAATTGTTTTATATTCTCCATATAAATCATATAAAAGACATTTAGCTTTAGCAACTTCTTCCCCAGGATTAGACACATATTCAACCATATCATAGTCGGTAATTATACCATTTGGGAACAATCCATTATAATACATAGTTAATAATTTCTCTAATCCATCTTCCTTAATCCTAGGATCTAATAATTTTGCACACAAAAATAGAGGGGGTATCTCAAAATAATATTTCAACCATTTTTGTTTCATCATAATAATGAAATTAAATAAAATATGATCTTCTTTGTATGAGCCAATTACCAAAACAACTTTCACACATTGATCTAAGACTAGAGGAGATGTAGGATAATAACATCCACTTTCTTCCTTAGTAGCTTCTTCAAAAAAAAGTTAACAATTCCATCATGTGTATATATGAATCCCATGAATGAGCAAATAACATAACTTCACTATTACCATATTGCATAAAAAAGGCACATAAAAGTTCTCTATAATTATAAGAATCATGAAGCATGTAATAAGTTGAATTCCACCTATATGACACATCTTTCACAAATTTTTTTACTTCCATACCATTATACTTACAAAATTTAGCCCATTTTTTACTCATTAGTACGGTATGAGCAATTAAAAGAATTGCTTCTCTAATTGTAGCTATTTCCTCTTCTACGGTTTTTAGGCCATCTTGAACACATAAATTAAGCACATGACACATGCAACGAACATGAAAAAGTGCACCATTTAGTGGAGGTTTGCAAAATTCCATTATAGTAGGCAAGCTAGCTTTATTATTACTAGCATTATCTAATACTATAGCAAATAATTTATTTAGTAATCCATAATCATTTAAAACATGTATTACTTTTTGAGCAATATGTAAACCGAAATGTCTTTTGTTAAAATCAACAAAAGCAATTAAACGTTTTTGATGATTCCATGAATCATCAATCAAATGGCAAGTAATACCTATATAATCAAATCTTTCATACGGATCCTCAAACATCACAACATATAGACACCGTTTGATTAATTTTAGATAACTCTTGTATTAACATATATTTCTTTTCTAATACTTTTTTCTCTATATCACGTGTGGTCGTGTTCCTATTTATCATTCTAGCCGGAGGTTGTAAATATGTACTCACATAACCTTCATATCTTTCATCACCCACAAATGAAAACGGTAGATGGTTACCCGCAATAAAATCGGCGGTGCCTTTCCTAAGTTCAATTTGACTAAATTTAAAGGTTAACGAATCCATACCTTGTGACGAGTCGGTGAACCCTCTTAGTTGTGTTTGAGAGCACTCCAATCCAACCTTGTCGGGATGCTTTCTCGAGATGTGGTTGTTGAACGTTCCATACCCTCCTCCATGTTTGAACTTGTATTGCTTCCCATAATGGTTGCACGTCACTATGTAGTCGACGTTACTACCGGGGGTGACCTCCTTTTTGAAGTGGATGGAAAAAATATCAATTCGAAGTGGTGGAGTTGCACGAGTTGAAACGGTACGAGGTTGATTCAAACTTTCTTGTGTCGGACCCTCACCCGCTTCATCCTCTTCTTGATCGCCTTCGTTTAAGGTGGCTTGAATTTTTCCCCCAAATCAGTATCTTTATCTAGTGAATAACACCATTGATCAATGATATCATCTTCATACGATGGTGGAGGTGGCATGGGACTCTTTCCCTTCCCATGAGAAGAAGATGTAGAAGCTCCTCTTCGAGACATAATTTTGGTAGAAGTAGAAATGTAGTAGAAGTAGAAGACTAGAAGTAGAAAATAAGAACTAGAAATGTAGAATTAGAAGTAGAAACGTAGAACTAGATTTTGAAATATAACAACTAAAAAGTGAGACTAATGTTGAAAGTTGAAACTTGAAACAAGAATTTGTGATTGTGAATAGAAAGTGAGCTAGATATGCAAGAGAGAGCAAGAGAATTGGTGTGAAAAATACACAATTTGAACCCCTATTTATAGATTTCAAAAAATCCAAAAAATTAAAAAAAAAAAAAAGGACGCTCCGGTTCCGGTTCGGTTGAACCGGCGGTTCGAACGATCTCGGTCGCACGATTCGAAAATCATCAAGAACCGCCGGTTCTGGTTCGGTTCCGGTTTGGCCGGTTTCAAACGGTCAGATCATCCGAGCCGTTGATCTTCAATGGCTATTTCCATTCGAATTTGGGTCGTACACGTGTCACCTCTAAAAATAAAAAATGTATAAACTAGCGGTTTGAACCGCCGGTTCGGTGGTTTGGAAAAACAGGAACTGGAACCAGTTGCCAGCGGTTCCCGATTCCAGTTCGAAACCGAAACCGGATCAACGGTTCCCGGAACCGTTGACCACCGGTTCGAACTGGTCCGGTTCCGATTTTTCGAACCGTTTGAACATCAATAGGGTTAGTGATCCCCTTGACCCTCATGTAGCTTCGTCTTTGAATTCATGACCATGCAATAACAATTTTTTTTAATGTATCATTTACATATTTAATTGTATTTATGTATCCATTAATGTTGGATGTAAAGAATTCTTTAAAAATCTGTAATAAGTATTATAGAGTTATTCTTGTAGAAGTCTTTTTTTAGTTTTTTTTTTCTTTTTTACTTATGTTACTCATATTTTTTATTTATCAATTATAAATTTCGTAATTTCTTAATATAGTAATTTTTAAAATCTAACTACACATATATATATATATGAAAATCTATTATATTATTGTGTGTATATATGTATGCTAGTATATATAACACGTCACAAATAATTTTGTGCACCAATCGCAATCGGCCGACCCAGATTTGTGTCCTATAATACTTCAGGTGTTGAGATTTTATATTGTGTTGGTGTAACATTTATGTTTTGTAAAGAAAAAAAAATGAAGATTAAAAAAACCAGGACATGTTTGGAACGACATACTTTTATCTGATATATTCATACATTTATCTGATGTTAGCTGCAACCTTATATACCACAGAAATGTATAAATGTGTTAATATAAATGTGCAACTAACATCACAAAAATATATGAGCAATATCACATAAAGACATATATGTACAAAATATGCTTAAATTCTCATTTTCTTTATTTCTAATTTACAGGCAATAAAAATCAGCATATTTATACATAAATGTCACATTAATACAATATAAAAGTCACACATCTAAATGAAAAAAAAAGTTTGAAGTGAAAATATTATATAAAGGTCCTCATACTTATATATAAACGTTACAACATAAATGTTATAATGTTACAATATAAAGGTCATTGACTTGAATTTAAAAAAAAATCAAAAGTATGGATTCGTATCGACCTAAACCAACCCGAGTTGTGCAGTACACCTAGTGCACAAAATTGTAACTCATAACAAGTTAGTTAGTCATATTATAAATTTAACACAAAACATACCATATTAGGCGCCTAATCCAGCCAAGATCTACTCTTAGGAAAATTCATTTTAAATTCTCTACAATATTCATAAATGAATAAATCTTTATACATAGTTTAGAGAACTTAATATACATTTTAGACTTATTATTAAATTCTTTTAAGGGAATGATGAACATGCAAAATCGAAGAAGTGTTTCCAAGGTTAAATCATTGTTCATATGATGAAGCTTTATTGACATTGAAAATAAGAGGGGTAAAATTGGGAATAGAGAGAAATGAAAGATGGTTGAAATTTGTTATATGTATTTGTTTGCATTAGAAAACGGACAGTTTGACCGAATCCTTTTATTTACGCGCTTCCCACCGGTTCCACACGCTTCAACTCTTCTTCAACTCTTTTTGTTGACTTGGTAAACCTTTTTTTATCATAATATTTTTTTTATGAAATCATCTTACAAACGGGTCTGGTCAACGTTGCAACGAATACTGCAAGTTTTGTCGTTCAAGTATTATTTCATCTTTATAGTGGTGCAAATTATTTGACTATTAGGGTTTGGAACTAAATCACACAAATATTTTAATTGTTATTGTCCCTCCCTTCCACTCCTACATACTCATTAAAAAAAGTTCGATCAACCAGTATGTTTTATGTGTAGTAACAGATGTGAGGTAGGTTCAGAAGTGTTGGTTATCTTGAAATTTTAAATTCATCAATGACCCATTTGGATAGGTAGCTTTGAGGAGAGATTTGAAATCCATGGTAGCAAATCCATCGGGAGTGTTTCGATTGATGTAGATTTGAAATCCATGGTTTTCATTTTGAATTATTTTCGGAGTCATTCTGGTGGATTTCAAATCCACTACAACTTTGGAGGATTTAAAATCCACTAATTTCAAATTCTAAATTTCAAATCACTATATCCAAACAGAGTGTATTTTAGTAAATTTTACATTTATTAATGAGAAAAATAAATAAAAGACAAATAATGTTATGAAGTAATGAGTCTTATTTTTAATACGAGTATCAACACGTGTTCCGCACGTGGAGGATGAATTTTTTTCATCAAAAATATTAACCCTGAATAATAATTTTTTATAAGGATATATAATCTAAATTAAATTAAATTAAATTAAATTCAAAAATTATCTATAATAAATTGGACTCATAATATAATAGAGTTCTATCTATAATAGAATTTTATATGATTTTGGTTTAGAATTCTAATGTAAAATTATTTAAATATGAAAAATCTTAAATTACTAGTATAACCATAAATAAAATATGTTAGTCTCAAGTGGCAATAGGCTTCGGAGGGGGGAAGGGTGAATATGCCTACTCAAATTTTTCAAATTTTTACTCCAAAGTGTGTTTAAGTTTCAAAGAACAGGCAACTACAGAGCTTGTTGTTTAACAGAGGATACTACAGAGTAGTATCCTAGAGACTTATGAAAAACAGAGTTTTATATGCACATCGAAAATACTTTAAAACAAATGTGTTTTCTGAAAGATAGCTTTGTGCAAAATGTTATGACAAGATATGATCAACATCAAAGCAGTAAGGAGATATATATATACATATATATATATATATATTTCAATAGTAAGCTTAAGAAACAGAAACAACAAACAACGATATATAGAGGTTCGAGGGTGGAGTAATCCCTCTACGTCCTCTCTACTCCTTCTCAAGGAGAAACTGTGTTAAGTATGGTTTGATTTACAAAGATTCGACTTCTACAAACACTTAACAAGAACTATCAGCTTTCTTCTCACACATGTTAGCTGCACAGTGACCAATACAAATTGCCCACACAGAACACTTATTCTTCTACTAAGAATGAAAACACTTGATCAGGAACAACCTCCGATCAAATGACTCCTACAGTCTAAAGAAAGTAAAGAATAAATTCTTCAACAGAAGTGAGAGCGGCAAGCTTTGAGCATATAGCTTCTGAAAATAGGTATTCTTGTTGTGATTAGACTGGACTTGAAACTTTAGGAATTTAAGGTTGATTTGATTGAGAGCTTTGAAAGCTTGAATGTGTAAGTTTCAGGTTTGTTTCCAGTCCAAGTCTTCTCCTATTTATAGGCGTGAGAAATCTGGCCGTTGAAGTGATCATCCTCCCTGCAGTAAGCTTCGTGGTGCGGTGTCCTCGCCTGATTGGTTCGTACTTGATTCTGTTGCAATCGTACACCACTGCTACTGCGGTTGCCATTCTAGTCTGCAATTTGTTCTCTCATCCTTTTGATTTCTCCAGCTAGCGCTCTCTGATTGAATCATACATGAATGTTCCTAACGGAAACTCAGAGTACTCAATTCGAGGTAACTGCTTACTGGAGTTGATTACTGCTGTTTTTTTTGTCTTGTCTGGCTAGCTTCCTTCTAAAGGTTGCTGCAGCTTTTCCATACTTAGCCAATTCCGCGATTTGTTCAGCAATGTCCTTCAGAGTAACCTTCCAGACTCCTTCCAGTCGCCTGCTACAGTGACCTATATACTTAGTCAATTTTTGATCTTTTACAGTAGCAAAGTCTTCATCATTTCTTCAAGTTTTGATCTTTAATCTTCAAGCTTCCTGGGCTTAATCTAAACATTTACAAATCAAACTAATTACAAAGGATCCTAGGCCCTATCTATTACATGTTTTGTCTTCATCAAAATCTATACAATGTTCCTTACAAATCTTTAATAAGACCATATATTAGACAATCCATATTTTGTAAGAAATATTCATAATATAAAATTATTTAAATATGAAAATCATATATTACTATTAACGTTAAATAAAATAAAATCTTTAACAATGACATATTAGGCAATCCATATTTTATAAGAAATATTTGTACTCTTATATAGGTAATGGATAGATAATAGATAGATAATAGATATTCAAATGTAATTGCTTTACAATTTTCTTATTTATAATTATATTTTCTTGAGCTTGTGTATATATATTTTTCATTTAATCACTAGACATTTTATTTATATTAACTAGCTAAAATGTGTAAATTAACTATGGCGACCGCCACACACACGTGTGTGTTTTTTGTTTTTTTTTTGTTTTTTGTTTTTGTAATAAAGTTATCCAACATTTAAGTCTTATCATTTTAGCCATCGAACATTTAATGCTTGAAGTTTATTAACAAAAATTTGGGTAGGTTAATTTCCACAAAGTATAATTTTTTTATTTCATATGATGATGATAAAACTAACAATGACCTACATTTTAAGTTTTTGCAAAGAATGTATAAAAGAAAAAGAATTAACATGTGTTAATTGTAAAGTGAAAAGATGCACGACAAATTGATTATATATAGATTTTATGCATATATAATACCTAATTTCTTGAGATTTTTGTGGTAAAATAGTTGCTTGATTACATATCTTTCACGAATTAATGTATTGAAAATGTAAATATACAGAAGACAAAAGATAGAAAGGAGAGAATTTTATTTATCAAAATCACCATACATACAATACTTAAGTACATTATATATGTACAAGTAAATGAACTTCAAATGTTATAAGAATATGAATGGTTGTAGAGTAATATTCACTATAATTATTAAATTAATTTACAACAATTTTAACCTGTGATGATTAAATTGTTGACATAATTAATATATATATATATATATATATATATATATCAATTTAAACATGAGAGGAGCTAAAGGAACCTGACTCTTTTAGTTAAGCAGATGATCATCAACTATCACACGATATGCAAATTAGCTAAAAATCGAGTGAGTGTTTGTACGTATGATGAGAATCAACAAATTAAAAGTAAAATACTTAAGCAAACAATATAGAGATTTGAAGGTGGGTCACTTTCCTAATCTTTAGGGAAATGCACTAAGATGTGTTTTTTCAGCGAGTTTGAATCTCTTATTATATTTGGTGTTACATCTCGTTTTATATAGTATTAAATACACGCTATATATTAATTAATGATGTCATTGAATGATAATTGATTTGGAATACGAGAAGTTACACCAAGTGTAACAGAACATCTCACTCCCTTTTCAACACTTACAACCTCTTAAAATTGGATAACAAACAATCCAATTTTTTGGTTAAAATTATGATCAAAGTGAAGTTGTGATCTTTCCTACAATTAACCATACAGGATATGTATATATATCTAATCAGAATGCAAATAAAATCCTTCATTTGATCATTATGCGTTTCATCTAATATTTTAAAAATAACCACCACATATCACATTTATAAATGAAATTAGCAATTAACACACAACATGTAAGAGAGAATACCACCAATTGTATTTGTGTGACTTTTACATTGTATTTGTAGTATTAGAAAATGTTAAAATGAATACTATAAAACTAATAATTTTTTTAAATATTAGAATTAAAATTATAAAAATATTTATTCAAAAACTTTATATTTTATTCAATATATAAAAATACAAATTAAAGATATTTCGAGAAAATTATATTATTCAAATATTAAATTGTAAAATTATATATGAAATATAGAGTACTATTTTAAGTTTTTGTAGTTTTGTTTCTAATTTTTTATCCTATAAAATAGATTATAAAATTTAATTTCAATACTAAAATTTTGAATGAACCATAACTTTTTTTTATGAAATACATTTATAATATTATAAATTTAATAAGTGAAATTCAATAATTTGCATAATTTGGTGGATTTTGTGTCAGAAATGAAGGCATAAATAAAGTTTAAAATTTTCTAATAATCTAGAGGACATAGTGCAATTAACTTTTATATTCCTAGGGTGCTTTTTCTTGCTCTTATTAAGGTTGATATATACCATATCAACACGATTAAATTGTTTGGTTAAAAAATAAAAGCTCATGATATAAAAAGAGTTCAATAATACATCACCAAATCTTGTGATATGGCTACCCATAAGGGTGCGTTTGCGTCAAATTATTGATTAGACTTGATTGTATCTAAGTGATTAGGAATTGTCATTAATACATGTGATAAACTATTCATCCATCCTATTGGGTAGTCATATCACAAGATTTGATGATATATTATCGAGCTCTTTTTTATATCATGAACTTTTATTTTTCACCCTTAATAAGTTAATCTTGTTGATATGGTATATATCACCCCTAATAAGGGCAAGCAAACGCACCCTAAATATGAATGAATAGTTTATCACATGTATTAATGATAATTCATAATCATTTGGATATAATCAAACCTAATCAATAATTTGAAGCAAACACACCTAAAAAAAATGAAAAGTACTGAAAATAATGAGCATAGATATTTTCAATTTGCACAATCCAGTTCTCATAATGGGCCCAAACCATGAACTGGGCCCAAGCCCATGAGCCATAATCCAGGTCTGCTGAAATACAATAATACATATGAAAATATTTATACACAAAACTAAATTTACAAAATATTTTGAGTTTTGGAGCTTTGGGAATCAACAAGAATGGCAGACGAAGCAAACAGAAGTGTAAGCAATAAAAACCCCCTTAAGAATTAAACCCAAGTTGCAAGTTTCAATTTTGATCTTCATTTTGTTGTTTTTGCTTTGAATTTTAGGCATTTTTTGAAATCCAAGGTCGCATGATCGAGACCACTGCAAAGTTGAAGCAGGTCATTGATTTTGATTAAAGAGTGATTATTATTCTGTAAATTGGTGTCAAATTTTTTCTTAGAAATCTTGATGGGAAATTCTGTAATCTGGGCATTTCTTTTTACAGGTTCAGATTCAGCTTCGGAATAAAGAAGGGGAAAAGAAGAGGGCTTACTTAACTTTGGAGGAGCTTAAGCAATTATCTGATGATACAAATACTTTCAAATCTATTGGCAGAACGTTAGTCTTTGAAATGCCCATTTGTTGTTTGATTCTTGTGTTTTTTTATTTTATTGTTATTTTGTATCAATCAGTAAGGTATAATAGCTTAAATGATGTATGAATCATTGTGTATCTTTAAGTATGGCATTGTGTATTCTTAGATTGAAGGATGTAAGTGTGTGATATGATTTGGGCAGGTTCGTTTTGGAGCCCAAGTCAGTTTTGATGGAAGAGCAAGAGCAAAAGCTTAAGGATAGTGAAACTACTATTTCCTCTTTGCAGGTATGATTACACTCGTAATCGAGGTGTCAAGATTTAGTTCTTAAAAAGTGTTCTTCTTATTGGGATACTTTGTGGAGCCCTAATCTTATGAGTGACTGCAATAGACAGTCCTTAAACTTCTTGTGATACTTGAGGAGGTTGCTTTCTTTCTAAGATGAGGATTTTTCTTAGTTCGGTGTCATTCGAATGGTTCAGTGTCTACCTCTTTGTAGAAGTAGCAATTTGAAACTGCATTGATGATTACAATCATGCCTATAATGAGAAATAGAAGTTCTTATAGTAGGGAACGGAAAACAAGTGCTGGTTTCTTTCTCCAATTAATCCATTAATAATTTCAGATTCAGTCTTGACATTCACTCTTCATTAGGTTGTAAAGGTTATTATGATGGTATGACTTGGATGGTATGAGTTGATGTAAACGGAACAATTTGATTATGTTGGTAGACCACAAGATGATACAATATACATCTGATATGGTATGGGCTAGTATAGGTGCTCTGGGTTAAAAGAGTAAAAATGTTGACTAGAAAATAATGAATGTTGAGTTGTGGCTAAAAAGTAACTTTTTATATTGCAAGTAACTAAAAACGAATGAGCCCCTAAATCTAGTTTTCCTTGAGTCGAACGATATAAGCTGAACAAATTATGTAAAATGAAGTTGGCAGTTAAGGATCTTATCCAGTACAAATCTAATGGTAAAGGCTCAAAATTAACATCTCAAATGCATTCAAGTGCTTGAGAGTTGAGACAATAACAAGCTAGTGGAAAATAAATTCAAAAATTTAAAGGGTATTGGGAGCATCGCTTGATAGATTCATTTTGTTTTCAATAGTGTGTGAAAAAAATGCACATTCATATTTCACATGCTTACATTGACAAATTTTACATCCCAAGATTATGCCGTAAACATGGTTTACCAATCTTTAGATTTTCGTGATGTTGTTAAGGAAGTTATACTTGCAGCATATTTACTTTGGATGTATTTAACTTCAAACATTATTTATACACCAGTGGGAATCCTGCCAAGCCTCCCTCTTGACACACTAAATGATATTTGAATATATACATATATTTATATGTGTGCGTGTCTGTGTGTGTGTATTAGAATTCTGATGTGAAAATTACTTTAAGGGACAAAATGCTTCAATTGCTTTAAAAAATGAGGGTTAAATGGTTATAGATTGATATTTTTAGGGTTAAGTGCTAGAATATTCAAGTTTGGAGGGGTTAAGTGCCATTAGATATTCATGTCCTGTGAAAAGGTGAGAAGCTTTTGCTAATACTATTAAGATGGTATTAAGCAGTCTTGAGATGCAATTGATTGTGATTTGTGTGAACTCATCAGTCATGTGTTCAACTAATGCAGCAATATGTATAACCATTTTTAGTATCAATAATAGGGTACGTCACTTGATAAAATATGGGTGCACCAATAATTAAAAAAAATTCTTAATGAATCAATTTAAAGAATCAAGGCATAGATAAATTTTGTAGATTCAAAGGAGATGATCCAGATGTTCCACAAGATTGGATTTTTATTATTCAAGCTTTGGAACAATTTGGAAGAAGGTTTTTTCAATGATGGAGGGTTTGGTCTTAATAAAATTAGGTTATTTTTTTTAGTTAGTTCCCGTCTTCTAGAAGGTATACAAGGAGATGAAGTTGGAATAATTATTAGTATATTTGTAAGATTTGTTAGTTCTCTTTTATGAACTTGTTTCCTGTCTTTGTAGATATTTCTAAATACATTTCCTGTCGAACATTAGTTATATTTCCGAGTTAAAATCATCAGGGCTTTCTTGAAGCCTAATTTTATAGTACATTTTTTAAATTTCTTGGACTTATTACTATATGTTGTTAGCCACTGGATTTTGGGTGCAATCGTATTTTTATGTTAATTAATTTGTTCTTGTGGCATTCATAACCTAACTTGTTAACTGGATTTTCTTGAATTCTGTCCAAGGGAGATCATTGTGTGGTTTTACTCATCACATATTTCTTAGTTTTTAACTCAATAAATGGCTGTTCAAGACTCAACACAACACAGTCATAGGTTCTTATTCTGATATTTAACGGGTTAAGGTTAAAACTATTTGTTCTTGATGATACTAAGATCCAATTACGTAATGATGGTTGCTGGTTTCATCACAATGTTGATGAGGTTCGTATCACAACTTTTTTGTATGCTAGTTTAGGTAAATGAGAGTCAGTTACTAAATGGAGCTTCGGAGAATGTACTACTTTTGAAGGTTTTACTCTTAAATGGCTGTAGTAGAATAAATGTAACCGAAGCATGATATATTTGGCATTTGGAGCACAGTTCAGAGATAATGCTAAACTGCAATCTTTATGGATATCGATCTTGCAAATGTCACAGTGTATGGTGTATACAATTTTGTTTAGTGTCCACTTTTTAACTAAACATTTCTTTATATTTTTTGAGGCTACGAACATTCAGTATATAGTAATTTTATGGTTCATTATTGTTTCCATTGGACAGAGCTCAAAAGAGTACTTGGAAAACCAGATGGCCGAGGTTGAGAACAACCTACGAGAGCTTTTGCAACAAGATCCTAGTCTAGCTCGTCAGATAATGGCCATGTCCGTCTAAGCCTCACTTTTCCGATTCTCTGGGTACCATTCTTAATCATTAGTTGAATCTTTTTTCCCTTTATATTAGGCATATGTTTTGTGTTTGGTGAATCACCTTCATCTATGCTCACATGGATACGTTGCTCGTCTATTTTCCTCTTCAAGTTTCGTTACCATCATCATTGTTAACCAAACTCCGATCGCTCCACTCAATATGTTTCACTCTTTATTATTATGTTCGTTGAGTATACTTATGGAGGTCTGTTCTGGTTTCGATCCCTTGCCCCTGTGACATTGAGTATGCTAGGATGGCATCGGTGAGGAATGCTAACCGGTTGATCGTACCAAAAAAAAAACAAGTATATAATCATACTCTATTACTATGATACCTCTAAAATTCTCTATTTCTTCTACGATTGTTTTCAATATTTAAAAAACGATACTCAGTCATTAGCATTATTTTGTTTATTTCTAATTAGAATTTGTAAGGTTGAAGGCTATTTCTAATCATCTGTGAGCATTGGATATTTACTCTGTAGGTAGGCCTAAATTGAAGAACAAATTTGATATAAGAATTGTGAAATTCGGGTTGATCCGTCTCCATGAGACGGTCACATATAACACTCACTCTAATTTCAGTTCGCAAATATATATCAAATATTTAGATGGTGCAGCACCTTAAAATAGTTGGTAAGCAAGAAAACACTTATTAACTCTTCTTTTGTATCAATATGTAATTCATAAACCAAGAAATTACAAAAAAAACATCCGAAATAATTATTGAATACATGAATACAAGTCTGTTGTCAAATCCACGAAGTACTAAAATAAAATTTTAATTAGTATCTAACTTCATTCTTGCAAATGGGATTTGGGTCGGTTCTTCCTACTATATCTATCTATTACCTATTTAAAAGTATGAATATTTCTTACAAAATATAGATTGTCTAATATATTCTTATTAAAAAAATTATTTAAGGTTATAATAGTAATTTATGATTTTCATATTTAAATAATTTTACATTAAAATTCTAAACCAAAATCATATAGAGTTATATTATGAGTAGGACTTTAATTTACTATACATTTCTTTAATTTAATTTAATCTAACATAAATTGTATATCCTTATAAAAATTATTATTTAAAGTTAATAGTAATATAATATTTTTGATTTAAAAAATTCATCATTCACATACAAAGCATGTGTTGATACTCGTACAAATTAAAAGCCCATTGTTACACCTTAAAATATTATACAGGTTTTAGATGATTTTCCTTACGAAAGTCAAGCTGAGCTGAGCTACGTCGAGGCCGGCTTAAATGCGAATTCCTCATAACCCGAGCTAAGTAAGTCGGGCCACAAAGGGTGACCTGAACAGACGACCTGAGTTGCACGACAGAGGATTCAAACAAAGCTGAAAATCGTATCATATCTTGTATATTATGGGATCTCATTTTTTATCCCCAAGTATCATATCCTATGTATCTCTATAAATAAGGCATTAAGAAATAGATCTAAAGAGGGGAGACGGAGGTGATTTGGATTTCAAACAGATTTGAATCCAAGTCATTTTTTGCCCAATTGTACACAACACGAAAGGGAGATTTTACTCGCACATTCACACACAGGTTCTCTGCTGACCTATGCACTGGTCGGCCAGACCCCGCCTAGAGCAATTTTATCTGGGTAGGCTCTGGGTCCAATATTCTCTTTCTAATATGTTTTTTATCTTTAATTCGGTTTATTTTTGCTTAACTACATTATTTGATGTATAAAAGTTTTGGTGCTACATGATATATGTGTGTATATATATATATATATATATATATAAAAGTATTTCATGATTAGAATTAAAAATATTATCTATAAAATTAAAGTTTCCCAAATTACGGGCAAATTTAGAATTATAGAATTAGAAATATTGATACACGTAAAAGTGTTATATAAGATACGTCAATTATAATTTCTCAAAATTATTACTTTATACATATAAAATTATTACATAATGTAAAACTATTACTTAATTACATAAAACATTACTTTTGGGTTTTGACCGAAAGTTAATTATAAACATTGTCTTCGTCACTTTAAACATTTTTATGCAATGCTTTTTTTCTCCATTGTCTTTGTTTAGATTAACAACACTTATGCAATGTCTTATCAGTGTTGTATTTTTATAATTAAACAACCCTTGCAACTCTTTATTATGCCTTTGTCTTTTTTTTTTTTACTTTTTTTTAATAATATTTCATATTTTTATCCTATAATTATACAATAATCCTCAATAATTATACAAGCGGAAATCACAAAACTCAAGTCATACTAGACCACTTTTGCACTTAAGTAACCGAACTTCAAAAGTTTACTGTATAACTGTCAACATTTGCGAATTTACCACGTAACCGCCAAAATGTCATCGCTGGTGGAATATGCTTCAAATATGCTCAGAATATTCGCCCAACAGTGAAGGAATATTCGAAGCATATTCCGTCAGTGATGACATTTTGACGATCATGTGATAAATTCACAAAGGTTCGCGGTTATATAATAAACTTTCAAGTTCGACTACTAAGTGTAAAAGTAGTCACAGTTTGACATGGGTATTATACCCATTATATAAACAAAAATAAATTAAAGAAGATATAATTCCAACATAACATCATCAATTTGAAACATACTTTCACAAATCCTGCAAATAATACATCTAACTATAACACTTTAAATTGTAAAATATCACCTTTATAAAACTCCAACTATAACATGTAGACAAAAGGTAGATTCAATAGTTTTGAAAACAATAAAACCTTCAAAAAAAGAGCATTAAGATCTTCACAATTATCTCTACTTCCCCATACCCATAGGCTTAGCCTGATGACAGATATATCTCTCGTCTTGAGCAAGGTCTCAATTTAGAGTTCCTCATCCCCAATTGTAATTGTAATCAAAAAAAGTTATCTCTACTTCCCTAAAATCTATATAATTTATCAGTCATTAAAAAAATCACATATTATGCGTCAATAATCCAATATTTTAATTTATATAGTATGACAATCCACGTATATATTATACGATTTCCATACTATGCAACACATGAATAATTTAATCACACTTCATCATTTGTTTTTTGAGATTATATATGGAGTAACACTTGTATTTTCCTTTAATAACATTAACAAATGAGCGACACCTATATCTCATATTTCAAAGCAATCATTGTATTCGATAACATCATTATTTAATATATAATGTGTATTAAATATTATAAAATATGAGATATTACAGTATCAAATGTAATAGAAGATCAAATCGACACCTGAAAGGGTTGCATAATATAAGCATTAAAAAGCTTGAATATGACACCAAATTGAATGGGGAATATAAGAGCATCAATCCCAACAAGATCATGCATAGTTGTTTGCCCCAAAATATCATTTCTGTTTCAAGTATTGCTCTAGCTTGCTAACCCAAAAAGTTCTTCACCCAAAATTCTATGACAAGACTAAATTCAATTATTTATATTTTTGTTCATGAATTAGACATAAGTCTTGGAATAAATAAATATGAGCTAGCTAGCTAATAAATTAAAGCAGTAGCCTGCATGTTCTTGCATTCATACCACCTCCAATTTAAGTTCAATAAACAAAAAAATTGTGATGAGTTTCACAATAAAATATGAATTATTCAATTTCAAGTTTTCTTTATTGAATTATTTCTGAACTCTGGTTGGTTTTTATTTTTTTAGACACATCGGAGTATGAAAATTCTGATGAGAAAAATGACTGAATTTGGACATTATTTAATTTAGTAATTTTTTACACAGGACACAAATTTTTAGGATTGAATGAAAAATGAAATTCTCAATATCTTTAAAAGAATTAGTAATTTTTTTAGTTACATAGAACTTACATTTTAGATATATAATTTATATTTTTCTACTAAAATTTAAAAGAAAAAGGTCGTTGTGGGTGCAGGTGATCACGCCGCGAGTGCGGACGTATGAGGAGGCGGGTCACCTTATATTGCACAGATCCCATATCCATGCATAAAGTGTACGACATCCCTTTATTTAATGTGTATATATATAATCATCACATCATGTCATATTTCCATAAATATGACAAGTATTTGAGCTATTTGAATAGAATATAATAGATGAATTTGACTGTGAAGTTTGTGATATTCGTAGGGAGATTTTACTTAAGAAGAAAAACATACAAGTCCATATAATCAAAAAAACAGAAAAGAAAAACTAACAAGCACTACACTCATGCTCAATTAATGTTTAATTTGAATAAAACTCGTCGCAATTAATTAATTTGATTTCATTAAAAATCATATAAGTTTTAAGCAATTTTATTATAAATAATTCAATCACATTTCATATAAACTAGCTAAAAAAACGATGAAATATTTTATCTCTCCATTCTCTCTCCTCCATGGTGTTCTAGCGGGAGAATATTGACATCTGCAAGAACATCAAATATATTATTTTATTATAAAAATGCTAATTTTTCTTTAATGTTGAAACATCTATAAAACAGTTGTTGCACATGTCATAAGTCGTGAAAGATAAAATGATCAAATATGTTAAGAACCAACCAATTTTAGCATATTCTTAGTGGGATATAGATACAATATCACACTTGGTTAGCTTGAATGGCCAAGACATAAATTGAATCCACGTTTGTGGTTCACTTCCACGAGTTTATAGTTTTGATGAATTTTAGTGCCTATGTTTGAAGGGATAGACGATTCAAACTTGAACAAGATGACTCTCTGTTCTGGTAAATCTAGATAATCTGACCGAATCACCTCCTATAACATATGTACGTATCATGGTTCTTTTTACGTGATACAATTCCTCCTTCTATGGTTTACATCACTGCGAAAAGCCTTTCTATACCAAGTTTTGAACAAAACTTACAACTCCCATATTCACTATCTTCACCCGAATGGATTATGCAATCATTTTGCAGCAATCAATTTTTTGTATTGAGTACTAACCAATTCTTCACATTAATCTTTTACATTCATAGTAAATAGTGGTCATTGTCTCATCTTTAGGTATTATCTCTCTGCTTTTGCACTACAAGAAAAATGAGTATTTGTGATAATATTTTTTGCGGCAACAAAAATTATCACAATAAGTCTAGTTTTTGCGACAACAAATTATCACAATAATGTTAATATAAATTGGTAATATGTAATTGACACAAAAAGCAATGAAAAAGAAATTACGTTGTCGCAAGAAAAGTATTTACGAAAAGGCTGTTGCAATAATAAGACAACTTATTACTGAAATATATTAGCTGCCACAAGTTCTCACTATATATATGTGATCTAATAATAAGAAATTAAATTTTTAATAATTATTGAATTAATTAATTAATGTATAAAATAGAATAATACTTCAAATTGTAATTAAATATAATAGTAATAATTCAAATGAATCTCATGTTGATGTTATTTATTAAATACGTCAATAATATCACAAACATTTCCAATATGATATAAGACATGCAAAATAGAAAAGAAATCATCAACTCAATTACACATGGAAAAAAGGTGTATATAGAATATGAAAGCCTTTGTATTCGACAGATTTGAGCCACCAAGTTAGAAAAAACACAATTAATTGACCTTTCAAAGTAAAGTCAACTGCCTTTAATTTGGCCTTATTAATTTTTTTTTCCTCGTTTTTTTTCCTACTACACAACTCATTAAAATGACAATATATTCATATTGAGACCACGAAATTAGCAGAAGAAACAAATTAAGCTTATGACTTTTGAGAGTTATTAGTCAACTATAAATTCGAAAGTGAAACATTAATATTGTAATCATATAATTTTGATTTTTAGCATGAATTTTATGACTCATTATGATCTTGTACTATGCGGAAAATAAAACGTGTCTATACAGTCGAATTATATAAAGAACGATAAAGTCATAGCATCTTTAACACTCGATTTGGATACATATATAGTCCTTTGAAATGCAAAATTTTAATTGAATATTGGATTTCATTTATTTCTAATTCTGAATTTCAAATTGGGGTGAATTTGAGATTCATCTAAATGACTTCAAATTTAGATCGAAATAAAAATGGACTTAAATTTTGCATCTATCCAAAATATCGTCCATAAATTTACTAGTATGGATCTCAAATACCTCCTCAAAACCATCTATCCAAATATGGCGTTGGCTATACCACATCTCACCCCTTACTATCAAAAGGTGTTAATTACACATGCATGTCATTGGAAATACTCTTTAAACAATAAAGTACTCGCTACCTCCAAAATTAAATTTTGTCTTACTCAAAAAACATTGTTCAAGATATGTTTTAATAGCCAACTAGTAGTGTTAGTGTATCCATGTATTGCATAGTATATTATATATATATATATATATATAATTATTCAATAATTATAATAACATATATAATGTAATGATATATTATTTTACTATAATATATAATTAATACCTTTAATATATATATATATACACTACATCCATCTCATAATAATCATTTTAGCAACTAAAATTTGTTCCAAAATAATTTTCGTTTTCGTTTTCCAAAGCATATTTACATATATTATACCAAATATGCCCCCATTTACTCATCTCATATTAAATGTGTTAAAGATATAAAAATCACTCATTAATTAAACTTAAATAGGGGTAGATTGGACTTTTTATCACATTCCTTAATTTATGTGTAAAAGGCTAAAACGTCATTTATTTTGGGACGGAGGTAGTATATATTAATGCAAAGCTAAGTATTTTAACTTTAAATTTATATCATTATATAGATAATTACATTTGATATTATAAATCTGAAATACATAAAAATAATATACAAATGTATAGATTAAACAAATAAAATGGAAAAGTTCGTATTATATATAAAAGATAAATAAAAATTATGACCAATTTGATCAAACTTGTATATCCGTTAAGTATTTATATATCTCGATAAATTAAATTTAGTAAAGGAAAAAAATAATGTTCTAGCATTACATGGTTATTGAAATATTTAAAAATAAATTTAATATTTAAAAATAAGTTATATGTATTGGAAAAGATATAAATTTAAATATCGAGATAAATAAACATTGTATTTCATTAGTATTCATATCTATAAATAGACACAACATTTTAATGAAATTTTTGGTTCAATGACACACACACACACACACATATATATATATATATATATAACTCATTTATTCTAATTCTAATAAAAAGTTATATCAGCTTAGCAAATACGTAAAATTCTCTATTTGCTAGATCTATTTAAATAAAATAATTTAAAATTGGACTTAATCTAACATTTTCAATGAGAAAATAGTAAATGAAAATGAGAGCAATGATTAATCAATATACCATGCATTAAGAATGATGAAATTATGGATCCTACAAAACCAAAAAATTAATCCTTATCCAATCTTGTAGGTTACCTTCATTGAAAATATAAAAAAATAAAAAATAAAAAATTGACAACAAAAAAAATATCAAATAAAAAGTAAATATAATGATAATTATCTTGGGACAATTTCCTTTTTTAAAATATTTTTTATTAAAATGGCATTCATTTATTTAATTTTTAAGTAAATGACATTTATTTTAGAAGGAAAGTATAGTGATTGTTTTTAAGTGATCTAGCGAGAGTGGCTCATGAATTAAGGAATAAATAGATAGATTTATCCTTAATTATATAATACGCATATAGTTAAGATTATGTTATTTGACCAATAATGAAAGTTTGATTAAAATTACAATCCTCGTAAATATTACTCCACCATCTCAATTATATAGACTGATTGGTTTTTCACGAAATTAATAAAATGATTGGAAAAACAAGTAAATTCCTATTATGTCCATATTTAATGAGTTTACTTTTCCAACTTTTATTCAAATTTATCTTTTCAAGATTAATTAATAAGAGTATATTAGTAAGTGAACCAAATTTTACAATTTAGTTTGTGGCTCATTGTAGGGAAAAATACATTTTACGTTCATTTAAAACGCTAATGTTCGATTTTTGTCCATTTATTTTTAGGGTTTCTAATTTAGTCAAATTAATTTCAAAATCGCCCAATTTATGTCCTTTGGCCGCCGGAAATCGAATTTCCGATTAGTTTACCGGTGATTGAATGTCAATCGCCCCCAATTTTTTTTGTCAGGCTGTGTTCAGCTGATGTGTCATTTGGACGTGGCAACACAATTTAATTTCCACGTAGATCTAACAATAATTAATAAATGAAAAACATAAAAAATGAAAAAATGAGAAGGGGGATCGATCGCGCACGTCCACCGCCGTCGGAGAAGAAGAGGAGGTCTGTAATCGCTGCGATCCTCGCCGCCGTCATCCCTTGCCGGAGTTAATGAACAGTACTTGCAGAAGAGAGCGGGTGGCTCGTGGCTGATCTGGTTCTGGTTCGCGGCGGCTCTGGCGGTAGGAGAAAGGAGAACGACGGCTAGGCGCTGGCTCGCTACTCAAGCGGAACGGGTTGACGGTGGCTGGTGGGTGTGCGGGGTTGGAATGGCTCGCTGCCTGGGCTTGTGCACACGGCGGCGGGTGTGTGGGTTGGACGATGTTGGCGGTGTGGAAGAAGATGAAAAGTCGTTGCACTCCCTTTTCGCTTCTTTTTTTATTTTTCATTTTTTTAATTATTTTTATATTATATTGTTGAAATTAAATATCAATAAAATGTCACATGTGCTCCGGGCAGCCACATCAGTTAACATAAGCCACATTAGCCACTCCGATCAGCCATATTAGCAAAATCCCCAAAATTAGAGGCGATTGAGATGCAAAATCCCCAAAATAAATAAACGAAAATAAATTTGGCTAAATTTGAAACCCTAAAATAAATAGACGAAAATCGGACAATAGCGATTTAAATGGACATAAATTGAATTTTTTCCCTCATTGAATTATACACATACACTGTTTTTTTTTTTTTAATACCACTATATATTACGTAGAAGTGTAAAATTTAAGAATTGCATAACTTTTGATTGCTTGATTTCAATAACTAATCTTAAAAATAATATTAATTCTCTGGGTCCATGAATAAAAATCTTGATAACGTCCATATATAGCTAGGTAGTGATGATATGTGATGTCTGTGTAACTCATGTGATGCATGCATGTTGTGATTCCTCACATAAATAATTATCCAAACAATTAAAGTCAGAAACATACAACAGAAATAGTGTATGAATCTTGATTACATTGTGTTCAATATTTCAAGATCCAGATATTACAATTACAATTACACACACAAAAGCTGAGATATGCATTGAATATGAGCTTAACAATTATCATAATAATAATTAGAATTAATTATTGTTTACCCATTAACTTTTTGTTTCCAGAAATGTTCCTCATTATATTTTTGAGCTGGTGATTTCACTTTTATCTTCTAAAAATTTGGAATTTGACACAAATTCAGCTCAAACGGCCAAACCGAACTTAATTTGCATGTGATTAGCACGTGACAAATTAAAGGGACTAATAACTCGAAAAGTTGATGGACAAAATAGCCAGAACATATAAGTTATGGACAAATTGTCATAACAGATAAGTTATTGGGTAAAAATCGCATGAAAACTATGGTGCACGTTCTAATCACGTTTGAATGTAGCCTGATTTGGCCATTTGGGCTGACTGTGGGCTAAATTTCCGAATTTTCAGAAGATAAAGATAACATCGTCAGCGAGAAAAGATAATGGGTAAAAGTCTTGGAATCGGAAAGTTAATGGGTTAAAAATATAATTAATTCTTATTATAATTGTGGATTATTAAAGATATTAATAATAATAAAAATAATAATGAATTAAGGTGAAGGAGGGTGTGGAAAGAGTCGAATGGGAAGACCTTGAGCTGGAATAGGCATAGGGTCCACCACAATCTTCTCATGTGGACTCATCTTTTCCCATTTGAACCTCTTAACAAGGTGGTGCATGAACACCAGTATCTCCATGCGAGCATACTCTTTGCCGGGGCACATTCTCGGGCCCCCTCCGAACGGCACGAACGTGTACGGGGCGGGCCCGGATCCTTCGAATCTGGACGGGTCGAACATATCAGGTTGTGCAAAGTATTTAGGGTTCTTGTGTGTTGAATGTGCACTCCAATACAGCTTCCACCCCTTGGGAATCTTGAAGCCATTGTAGGAGAAATCGGCAATGGCTTCTCTGAAAGCTCCTTGCAGAGGTGGTGCAACTCTCATCACTTCACATGCAACGTTCCACGAGTATTTCATCTTTTGTAGGTCTTCCCAGTTCAGCAACTCACCTGCTTCTTTTCTCTTCGATATCTCCATTTGTTCTGCATGTGTTATTTGTGAATTCAGTATCTGTGTTTATGATGATTCAAAGATGGTTGAGTGTTTATATATATATATATACCTTTGTAGACTCCATGGTAGATATGAGGCAACTCGGCAAGGTACTTGACGAGGATAGTGCAGGCTGAGCTGGCAGTGTCGTGGCCTCCAATGAGTAGGCCCAAAATCTTGTTGGCAATGTCCAATTCATGCATGAATTGTCCATTCTCATCACTTGTTAAGAGCATGTGTGACAGTATATCTTGTGTTGGAGATGCTTTCCCCTCGGCAAGCTCGAGTTTTCGCTGTTTGATGATCGAAAGGAGCTCTTTCCGGATGAACTTGGAGGCCTTGATCCCCTTATTGAAAGGTGTACCAGGCAAATCTATGGGGATTGAGATGAGACCCGAGGCTAGAAGATTGAAGGGCTTGGCAAATTTTTCGACTTGGTGAGGATCTTCGATGCTAAGGAAGAGTCGACAAGCTAGCAAGAAGGTGTAGTTCTTGGCTAATGGAAAGACCACTACTTGTTTCTTGTTTTCCCATCCATGGTGGAAGTGTGTTCGAGCTATACGATCCATTATACCGATGTATCGATGCAAGGCTTCGGGTTTGAGGAAATTGGGGAGCATCTTCCTCATCTTGATCGCCTCTTCTTTGGAAGAAGTATGAGTGATCGAGGGGAAGATTTTGTCGACGGAGCTAGGCCACCATGCTTGGACAAGCTTGTTCTCGTTCGAGAACAAGAACTTGTTGCTAGCTGGGCCGCAGAGAACTGCGGCCCGCTCGCCTAAGAGGTGAGTTTTGAAGACGTGGCAGGAATATTGTGCCATGCGTTCGAATATGAACTTCTCCGGGTGGCCTTTCCACCCGCTGGAGAGGAACTCGAGGCTCTCTCCAATAATCGGCCACCCCGTTCTGCCCGGTGGCAGGACGGGGGAGCCGGGCTTGGTCTTGTAGAAAAGGAGGTGGAGGGAGAGGAATACAAAGGAAACAAAGAGGCAAAGGAGAGAAGCATAGTAGAGCTCCATCTTAATTTCTTGTGTTATTTTCTATGATGAATGTTTCAAAGTAGAATGTGATTATATATAGAGTGGAGTGGCATTGTAATCTGGATCCACGGTTACATCTGATTTATTACTTTAATTGTATTTCGTTATATTCAATAAACAACGTGTCAATTATTGATACATGTGACATGTGATGATTATTTTAACATAAAGAGCATCCACATTCATCAATTGTAATGCATTTTTATATAAAATACAAGTACAATTAATTGATGTAATGGTGTTTTTATATGTGTATTTTAGGGTAGAAAATGTGTATTCATATGTAAGAATGCATTCTTGTCCCCTATTCTTAGCATTTGTGTTGATCAATAACCGTCTCGGTGGCAGTATGTGGAGTGCACAACCCAATGAGAGGAGGGGTGCATTACAAATGCCATGGAGGCAAGTGGGAGCTGCACACAGGAAACTGTGCTTCTTTATTACTACCTCCGTCCTGGTCGAAATTGCCTACTTTGACCGGGCAGAAAGTTTAAGAAAACGCAGTTGACTCTTACTTTTAGCTTACTTTTTGATTAAAAAAATGTTTTTTTTATATTTTTTGCTTTATAATTTCTTTGTCATTTATAGGTTGACAAATTGGATTAGGACAAACGAAAATGGCAAGTAGGCAAATTCGACTGGGACGGAGGAAGTACTTTTTCTTATTTTCTGTTTTATTTATATCTATATATGTAGTTTTGATTTGTTTTTTTTTTTCTTTGATGTAAAGATGTGTTTTTAAAAAATTGATGTTTTATACTAGTGTGTTGTCATTTAAAAATGGTGTGTTTAAAACAATCTAATGTGAATGCTGATGCATGAAAAGAGAAGATATTTGTATGTGGAGTGAGAGAGTCACAGAAAAAGATGAATGGTGAAATGATCTAGGGAAGAATTAAGAGGGTATACTTAATATTTAATTATAAGTTTTAGTCATGTGGTTTGGTAGCCGTTTTAATCAAGTGCTTGGAAATATCAATGGTTGTTGGAATTCTTAATTTATTATGTGCCAAAATCTATCTAACTCTGATTCTCTATTTCATTTGTGGGTTTCATATAAAATACTTTCAATTCAATTAACGTGTAAATTGATGATATCATCTTTTATTTTTAGCGTAGGAAACATTAGATGAAATAAATGTGGAACAGATGATGTTATATGCAAATTTACGCATTTTTTCACCAGCTTTTAGGTATGTGCTTCGTGTTAACAGCTTAAACATATAAATTAGGAGTGATCACGCCGTGAGTGCGGACATATGTGGAGGCAGGTCACCTTATATTGCACAGATCCCATATCCATGCACAAAGTGTACGATTTCCCTTTATTTAATGTGTATATATATAATCATCACATCATGTCATATTTCCATAAATATGACAAGTATTTGAGCTATTTGAATAGAATATAATAGATGAATTTGACTGTGAAGTTTGTGATATTTCGTAGGGAGATTTTACTTAAGAAGAAAAACATACAAGTACATATAACCAAAAAAAGAAAAGAAAAACTAACAAGCACTACACTCATTCTCAATTAATGTTTAATTTGAATAAAACTCGTCGCAATTAATTAATTTGGTTTCATTAAAAATAATATAATTAAGTTTTAAGCAATTTTATTATAAATAATTCAATCACATTTCATATAAACTAGCTAAAAAAACGATGAAATATTTTTATCTCTCCATTCTCTCTCCTCCATGGTGTTCTAGCGGGAGAATATTGACATCTGCAAGAACATCAAATATATTATTTTACTATAAAAATGCTAATTTTTCTTTAATTTTGAAACATCTATAAAACAGTTGTTGCACATGTCATAAGTCGTGAAAGATAAAATGATCAAATATGTTATGAACCAACCAATTTTAGCATATTCTTAGGGGGATATACATACAATATCACACTTGGTTAGCTTGAATGGCCAAGACATAAATAGAATCCACGTTTGTGGTTCACTTCCACGAGTTTGTAGTTTTGATGAATTCTAGTGCCTATGTTTGAAGGGATAGACGATTCAAACTTGAACAAGACGACTCTCTGTTCTGGTAAATTTAGATAATCTGACCGAACCACCTCCTATACATATGTACGTATCATGGTTCTTTTTACGTGATACAATTCTTCCTTTTATGGTTTACAACATCACTGCGAAACGCCTTTCTATACCAAGTTTTGAACAAAACTTACAACTCCCATATTCACTATCTTCACCCGAATAGATTATGCAATCATTTTGCAACAATCAATTTTTTGTTCAACAAGCAATGAAAAAGAAATTATGTTGTCGCAAGAAAAGTATATACGAAAAGGCTATTGCGATAATAAGACAACTTATTACTGAAATATATTAGCTGCCACAAGTTCTCACTATATATCATGTGATCTAATAATAACAAATTAAATTTTTAATAACTATTGAATTAATTAACTAATGTATAAAATAGAATAATACTTCAAATTGTAATTAAATATAATAATAGTAATAATTCAAATGAATCTCATGTTGATGTTATTTATTAAATAAGTCAATAAAATCACATATGATATAAGACATGCAAAATAGAAAAGAAATCATCAACTCAATTACACATGGAAAAAAGGTGTATATAGAATATGAAAGCCTTTGAATTCGACAGATTTGAGCCACCAAGTTAGAAAAACCACAATTAATTGACCTTTCAAAGTAAAGTCAACTGCCTTTAATTTGGCCTTATTAAATTTTTTTCCTTGTTTTTTTTTTCCTACTACACAACTTATTAAAATGACAATATGTTCATAAGACCACGAAATTAGCAGAAGAAACAAATTAAGCTTATGATTTTGAGAGTTATTAGTCAACTATAAATTCGAAAGAGAAACATTAATATTGTAATCATATAATTTTGATTTTTAGCATGAATTTTATGACTCATTACATTTCATGATCTTGTACTATGCGGAAAATAAAACGTGTCTATACAATCGAATTATATAAAGAACGATAAAGTCATAGCATCTTTAGCACTCGATTTTGATACATATAGAGTCCTTTGAAATGCAAAATTTTAATTGAATATTGGATTTCATTTATTTCTAATTCTGAATTTCAAATTGGGGTGAATTTGAGATTCATCTAAATGACTTCAAATTTAGATCGAAATAAAAATGATGGACTTAAATATTGCATCTATCCAAAATATCGTCTATAAATTTACTAGTATGGATCTCAAATACCTCCTCAAAACCATCTATCCAAATATGGCGTTGGCTATACCACATCCCACCCCTTACTATCAAAAGGTGTTAATTACATATGCATGTCATTGGAAATACTCTTTAAACAATAAAGTACTCGCTACCTCCAAAATTAAATTTTCAAAAAAACGTTGTTCAAGATATGTTTTAATACCCAACTAGTAGTGTATCCATGTATTGCATGCATAGTATATTATATATATATATATATATAATTATTCAATAATTATAATAACATATATAATGTAATGATATATTATTTTATTATAAATATATAATTAATACCTTTAATATATATATATTACATCCATCTCATAATAAATGTCGTTTTAGCAACTAAAATTTATCCTAAAATAATTGTCGTTTTCGTATTCCAAAGCATATTTACATAAAATATACCAAATATGCCCTCATTTACTCATCTCATATTAAATGTGTTAAAGAGATAAAAACCCCTCATTAATTAAACTTAAATAGGGGTAGATTGGACTTTTTATCACAATCCTTAATTTATGTGCAAAAGGCTAAAACGTCATTTATTTTGGGTGGAGGTAGTATATATTAATGCAAAGCTAGCTAAGTATTTTAACTTTAAATTTATATCATTATATAGATAATTACATTTGATATTATAAATCCGAAATACATAAAAATAATATACAAATGTATAGATTAAACAAATAAATTGGAAAAGTTCGTATTATATATATGAGATAAATAAAAATTATGACCAATTTGATCAAACTTGTATATCCGTTAAGTATTTAAATATCTCGATAAATTATATTTATA
This sequence comes from Scutellaria baicalensis, assembly GCA_005771605.1. Lineage (NCBI taxonomy): Eukaryota > Viridiplantae > Streptophyta > Magnoliopsida > Lamiales > Lamiaceae > Scutellaria > Scutellaria baicalensis. Next base: position 20,592,010 of record CM016728.1, read on the forward strand.
CCACAAAGGAAAAAAATAATGTTCTAGCATTACATGGTTATTGAAATTTTTAAAAATAAATTTAATATCTAAAAATAAGTTATATGTATTGGAAAAGATATAAATTTAAATATTGAGATAAATAAACATTGTATGTCATTAGTATTCATATCTATAAATAGACACAACATTTTAATGAAATTTTTGGTTCAATGACACACACACATATATATAGATAACTCATTTATTCTAATTCTAATAAAAAGTTATATCAGCTTAGCAAATACGTAAAAATCTCTATTGCTAGATCTATTTAAATAAAATAATTTAAAATTGGACTTGATCTAACATTTTCAATGAGAAAATTGTAAATAAAAATGAGAGCAATGATTAACCAATATACCATGCATTAAGAATGATGAAATTATGGTTCCTACAAAACCAAAAAAGTTTCCTTATCCAATCTTTTAGGTCACCTCCATTGAAAATATAAATAAAAAAATAAAAAATATCAATATCTTGGGACAATTTCCTTTTTTATAAATCTTTTTTTATTAAAATGGCATTCATTTATTTAATTTTTAAGTAAATGATATTTATTTTAGAAGGAAAATATATTTTCATTGTTTTTAAGTGATCTAGCTAGCGAGACTGCGAGAGTGGCACATGAATTAAGGAATAAATAGATAGATTTATCATTAATTATATAATACACATATAGTTAAGATTATGTTATTTGAGCAATAATTAAAAGTTTGATTAAAACTACAATCCTCGTAAATATTACTCCCCCATCTCAATTATATAGACTAATTGGTTTTTCATGAGATTAATAAAATGATTGGAAAAACAAGTAAATTCCTATTATGTCCATATTTAATGAGTTTACTTTTCCAACTTTTATTCAAATTTATCTTTTGAAGATTAATTAATAAGGGTATATTAGTAAATGAACCAAATTTTACAATTTAGTTAGTGGCTCATTGAAGGGAAAAATTCATTTTACGTCCATTTAAAACGTTACTGTCCCATTTTCGTCCATTTATTTTTAGGGTTTCAAATTTAGTCAAATTAATTTCAAAATCGCCCAATTTGTGTCCATTGGCCGCCAGAAATCGAATTTCAGGTCAGTTTACCGGCGATTGAATGTCAATCGCCCCCAATTTTTTTTGTCAGGCTGTGTTCAGCTGATGTGTCATTTGGAACACACGCGACAACACAATTTAATTTTCACATAGATCTAACAATAATTAATAAATGAAAAACATTAAAATGAAAAAATGAGAAGGGGGATCGATCGCGCACGTCCACCGCTGCCGGAGAAGAAGAGGAGGTCTGTAACCGTTGCCATCCTCCTCGTCGTCATCCCTTGCCGGAGTTAATTAACAGTATTTGCAGAAGAGAGCAGGTGGCTCGTGGTTGATCTGGTTCTGGTTCGCGGTGGCTCTGGCGGTTGGAGAAAGGAGAACGACGGGTAAGCGCTGACTCGCTACTCAAGCGGAATGGGTTGATGGAGGTTGGTGGGTGTGCGGGGTTGGAATGGCTCGCTGCCTAGGCTTGTGCACACGGCGGCGGGTGTGTGGGTTGGTCGATGTTGGCGGTGTGGAAGAAGATGAAAGGCCGCTGCACTCCCTTTTCGCTTCTTTTTTTTATTTTTCATTTTTTAATTATTTTTATATTATATTGTTGAAATTAAATATCAATAAAATGTCACATGTGCTCCGGGCAGCCACATCAGTTAACATAAGCCACATCAGCCACTCCGATCAGCCATATCAGCAAAATCCCCAAAATTGGGGGCGATTGAGATGCAATCGCCCCCAAAGGACACAAATTGGGCGATTTTGAAATTAATTTAACTAAATTTGAAACCCTAAAATAAATGGACGAAAATCGGACAGTAGCGATTTAAATGGACGTAAATTTAATTGTTTTCCCTCATTGAATTATACACATACATTGTTTTTTTTCTTTTTAATACCACTATATAGTACGTAGAAGTGTAAAATTTAAGAATTGTATAACTTTTGATTGCTTGATTTCAATAACTAATCTTAAAAATAATATTAATTCTCTGGGTCCATGAATAAAAATCTTGATAACGTCCACATATAGCTAGCTAGTGATGATATGTGATGTATGTGTAACTCATGTGATGGATGCATGTTGTGATTCCTCACATAAATAATCATCCAAACAATTAAAGTCAGAAAAATACAACATAAAAACTAGTGTATGAATCTTGATTACATTGTGTTCAATATTTCAAGATCCAGATATTACAATTACAATTACACACACAAAAGCTGAGATATGCATTGGATATAAGCTTAACAATTTGGAGATGGCTGCAATCTTGGAGATGGAGGGAATCTGTATTCGCAAATGGCACGGAGGGTAATTGTATCTAGGGTAAATTTAACCCAATATTTTAATACAATGATATATAATAAAGTTTAAACATATTACTAACAACTTCAGCTTGTCGAATTGGTTTGTGCACTTCCTCAAGGTCCTGGGATCGAATGCACAAATTAGGAATAATTTTCATTTGTTTTCATTCATTGTGACGGAAAAATCCATCGCAAATTAGTGATGGACTACAATCCGTCACGAATTAGTGACGGATGTAAATGATTTTCATTATTTTTTTCACAGTGACGGAAATTTCCGTCACTAATTTGTGACGGATTTTTCCGTCACAAAGAATAAAAACAAATATATAATGATTTTCATTTTTTTTCTTTTTTAGTGACAGAAATTTCCGTCACTAATTAGCAACGGATTTACATCCGTCACTAATTTGTGACGGATTAAAGTCCGTCACAAAGTAGTGACGGAATTTTCTATCACTAATATAATTCTGACAGAATTAATGACGGAATAATTACCGTCACTAATTTCTGTCACAAGTCCGTCACTATTCCGTAAGAAATTTTTTTAATGCATATTTGTCAATAATCTGTCACTATTCCGTAACAAATTTGTGACAGAATATTTCCGTCACTAAAATCCGTCGCTGTCGGGCAGTTTTCTTGTAGTGTTTTATCTTCTAAAAATTTGGAATTTGGCACAAATTCTGCTCAGACGGCCAAACCGAACTTAATTTGCATGTAATTAGCACGTGACAAATTAAAGGGACTAATAACTCGAAAAGTTGATGGACAAAATAGCCAGAACATACAAGTTATGGACAAATTGTCAGAACAGATAAGTTATTGGGCAAAAATCGCATGAAAACTATGGTGCACGTTCTAATCACGTTTGAATGTAGCCTGATTTGGCCATTTGGGCTAACTGTGGGCTAAGTTTCCGAATTTTCAGAAGATAAAGATAACATCGTCAACGAGAAAAGATAATGGGTAAAAGTCTCGGAATCGGAAAGTTAGTGGGTTAAAAATATAATTAATTCTTATTATAATTGTGGATTATTAAAGATATTAATAATAATAATGAATTAAGGTGAAGGAGGGTGTGGAAAGAGTCGAATGGGAAGACCTTGAGCTGGAATAGGCATAGGTCCACCACAATCTTCTCATGTGGACTCATCTTTTCCCATTTGAACCTCTTAACAAGGTGGTGCATGAACACCAGTATCTCAGTGCGAGCATATTCTTTGCCGGGGCACATTCTTGGGCCCCCTCCGAACGGCACGAACGTGTACGGGGCGGGCCCGGATCCTTCGAATCTAGACGGGTCGAACATATCAGATTGTGCAAAGTATTTAGGTACATCTAACATAACTAAAAGGTATGGAAGGTATAATGGACTGTTTAAAAAATATGGTAAAAAATAAAAACTCATCTCAAGTATTTGTGATTTAGCACTTTACTATATCATTTTTAAATGTTTTCATTTCACTATATAAAATAAAAGAATTTTGCAGGTTACAATATTTTCGATTGCCACATCATCAAATCTCATCGAAGATTGATCAAGTGCATATCTAAATTTAGCAATTTTCTATATGAACTTTAGAAGCTTTCGTTTTACTATACAAATTAGTCCGGGGGTTTTGCAAATTACAATATTTCCAACTAACTCGTCGTAAAATCTCATCGAAAATTACTCACATCGATGAGTTTTAGAGGAGTAAATTTATTTTTAAGATGTAAGTTACAATATCTTCATCACCTAATCTCTTTCTCCCTCTTCTTAATCTACAATTGCAATTTACTTTATTAAAATGACAGGTGAAATTCAAGAAAAATGTGATTTTCATGTCGTCAAAGATGGTCGTCGAAAGTGCGCACAAATATACCCCTCTAAATACTAAATGGAGACATGTAAGCTATTTTCAATGAGATTTTACGACGTGACAGTTAAAAATATTATACCTTGTAAAATTCATGAGCTTTATACAGTGAATTGAAAACTTTTAAAGTTCATATAATAAAGTACTAAATTGAAATGAACTTGGAGAGCCTCTTGAGAGATTTGATGACGTGTCAGCCGGAAATATTGTAACCTGCAAATTTCATATATTTTATATAGTGAAATGAAAACATTTAAAAATGATATAGTAAAGTGCTAAATCACGCATACTTGAGATGAATTTTTATTTTTTACCCTAAAAAATATGATAAGGTACTACAAAAGACCCTAAAGGTACGACAAACATAACATAAATGTACTACAACGCTTGGGGCAAATTTGGATGGATTTATGTACACCCACACACACATGAAAGCGCATGTAGGCTCACGAGAAGCATGTGGTGCCGTTTTTTGAATACGTGGACCAAATCGACCCGAATACATGGATTCTAAATCCATACATTAGATGTAAAAAAAATTCATCAAACCCAAAACACCATTACCATGATACCACCACTTTTCATATTCACTTGATTTATAAATACAACAAATTACGAGTGCGTATATATATATATATATATTTGATAACAGCGTTATTTGATGCATGTTAGGGCTTAATTTCATATCATTTTTGTATTGAAAAGTCTGAAATAATGGGATTTTATTTAGATTTTATTATCTTTATAAGAGTTCACGTAATATTTTCTTTAAATCTATCATCATTCAAAGCTATCACAAATTCTTAGGTGCGACTTTGCGGTTAGATTGGACAAATGCGCATGTAGATACGTAATATGTAATATTTAATTCACATCATCTATTATTTTTAAAAAGATTATAACATTAACAATTAATCCATAAATTTAAAAAATGTTCATGAGAAGAAATTAAAAGTTTGCCATTTTCTCTAAAAATATCACATCAAGGTTTTAGTTAATAAAAGAAATTCTAAAAGATAATAGTATTGTAAAAAAAAAAAAAAAACCAATCATATTGGTTAGCACTCTTTCAATATAATATATTGTTGTAATTTATATTTATTATTATTATTATTATTATTATTATTATTAGTTGTCGATGGTGACTGTTGTTCATTGTTCAATAATAATTTAATTCTTTTTTAATATGTTTACTTTAATTACTTAATATCTAGAATCATCCTCATTATCCACTTTAATGTTTAAGGATTTTCTTTGATAATAAGAAACTATGTATATAAATAATATCAAAATTTATATAGTTAATTTGTCACTTTTAACAAATTATAACAATATTTTGTTTATCAAATTATTTATCGAGCCTTTAATAAATTACAACAAAAGATAAAAACAAATAGAATTTAAGCTTTCAATTTTTTTTTTTTTTGTGAACGTTAGTTATTTAATGTCCAGAATTATTCTTATTATCAATTTTATAATAAAAAAAATATTAAGATATTTTTTTGTAATTATGAGAGATGTTGTATACAAATAAGTACCTAAAAAGTTATATTTTTAATTGGTTGCTTTTAACTAGCTCCAAAATTATTGGTTTATTAAATTATTTATTGAACCATGAAAAATATTCAACAAAATATGAAAATGAATAGGATGCAAACAGGGTATTAATTTTACTTTTTTAGGTTAACTGTAATTATGTAATGTTTAGAATTATTATATTCTTAATATACTTTTTTAATTATGAGAAATGTTGCATATAAATAAATATTTCAAAATTTATATTGTTATTTGATCACTTTTAACTAACTCCAAAATTCATTGTGACATTCAAATTATCTATTGACTCATGGAAAAAATTCTATAAAATACAAACAAATAGAATATAAGCCTTCAAGTTCATTGTTTAAGTTATTTATAAATTTTGTATTCCAACTTTTTAATATTATCAAGTTTAATTTCGAATGACATATACAACTTGTGTTATTTGAATAGAATATCACACCACTAAAATCCTAAAAGACACATAAGAGATGGGACGAATTCAACCAAAATTCTATTTTCTTTAGTTAAAACTCTACTTTATCTAACAATTTTTTCAAATTATAAAACACAATAGAAATATAAAAACCATATTTTTATATTATAAAAATTTTGCAATAATAAAGATATATGAATAATTTATTATATAATAATTTTATTATATTATTATAAATTATATATATATTACAAAAATAAATAATAAACTGCACATTGTGCTAGTGAGATACTAATATATACGCATAGTATATACATATTATTTAATACACAAAATTATAAACTGTTGTATGGTGCGTGCCGGCACGCGCGAAAATCGCACCCGAGGCACGCATCCCAAAATTCCAAGAAAAATGTAGAAAAGAAAATCCAAGCAATTATAGAATAATTTAAATAATTCAAAATAAGTACTAAAATCTTAAAGTTAATATAAGTATAAAATAAATACAAATTTAAAAATACATGTATATAATAAACAAAATCTAAAATTTCAAAACACTATTTCAAAAATATAAATATGTTGAATTAACGAAAAAATTCAAAAATGTTTTACAAAGCAATGTAAGATTAAAAAAATCAAATAAAATGGCAAGACAATTAAAAAATTAATTAAACTTTCAAGAAAATTGCACAAAATTATACATATGAATATTGAAAAACAAAAATTGTTAATATTCTTAAGAAAATCCATGTAAAATCTATACATTACAAAACAATCTTGAGATTATTTTAGGACATACAGAATAATATAAAATTTGATTAAAATTCAAAATTAAAATTAAAATTAATATGTGACCATTTTAATCCAAAATAAAGATTTCAAAAATAAATCGGAAAATTATTAATAAATACAAAAGATTACTACACAAATGCTGAAAATTTAAGATTTCAAGTATTTTAATGAGTACAATTGAAATAAATCTGACAAACAATGAAAGAGAAGAAAATGGTCGGTCAATATATTAAAAATGAGTTGTTCTCGTGTGCGCACAATTCGGATTGGGCTCGGGTTGATCCAGATTCGTGTTCTTTAAAAAAAAAATTCGCTTCAGATTGAGAGACTCTTATGTTGTATTTGTGTTATTGTTATGTTATATAAGTGTGAGATTTATGTACGAATCCGGTGACCTTTATGTACTCTAACTTAGAAAGAAAAGAATTTTAGTTGTACATATATACATTTATGTGATATTAGTTGCACATTAACGTAATACTCCCTCCGTCCCGGCTTATTTTGCCTACTTTCCACTTTTTCGTGTCCCAACTTATTTTGCCAGCCCCAAAATGGCAAAGAAAAAAGTCAACAATATACTACTCTACACTCAAAAAGCACACATTAATTACAAAATTGCCACTCAAAAACATTAAAATAACACATCACATCAAAAGTCAACAGTTTTTTCTTAAGCTCCGTGCCGGTCAAAGTAGGCAAAATAAGCCGGGACGGAGGTAGTATTAGTTACACGTCTTTATGTAATATATAAAGATGAAACTAATATCACATAAAGATATAAATAATATTACATAAATGTATGTTCATTCAAAAAATGCGCTAAAAATTTTCTGAAAACCTTCATTTTTTTTTTCCAACTTATGGAATATAAAGGTGATGATTTTTTTACATAAAGACCACAACAATACAACATAAAGTCACACCAATAAAACATAAGGGTCTCAACCTGAAGTAAAAAAATTTGAAAATCTTTATTTTTTTCTAAGTTATTAAACATAAAGGTCATCAGATTTATATATAAATGTCACACTTATATAACATAAAGACTATACTATACAACATAAAAGTAAAAAAAAAAAACACACCAAATGAGTGCGGATCACCCCAATTGCATGAATTTAGATCTATACAATTAATGAATTTAGATCTATACAATTGATGTATAGGAGAATTTGCTATTAAATATTATGAGAAACACAATTATTTCTATACACCAAGTGCATGGGTCATGATCCATGCAATCCGGGTCATATGACCCGGGAGGTGATTTTCACTCCCAAAACGCGCTGGAACACGCCCCCACGCGCTGACACGCACCCCCAAATCGCGCTCAAACCCTAATTTCACTCCATGACCTTTTAGTTATTTCATCTAACCTTTTAGTTATGCCCGCCTAACCTTTTTATTATGTTTACATAACCTTTATGATATATTCGCATAACCTTTCTATCCTGATGGTTTAATATTTTACAGAGTAAGATAAATATATATTACCTTTTAAACCTTTATGTTATAATAACTTAACCTTAATGTTATAATAATTTAACTTTTATATTATAATAATATAACTTTTATATTTTTCAAAGGTTATGATAGTTGTATATAAAGGTTATATCAATATAACATAAATGTTAAGTTATAAGAATATAAAAGTTTTCAATTATATTACATGATTGAAATAATTCTAAGTATATAATTTTAAGGTTTTAACACACTGTAAACCTTTAAGTTGTAATAATGCAACATTTACGCATAATAATATTAACATTTATGTTATATTAACACTACCTTTATGTTATTCTTTAAGTAAATAAAGGTTATGATATTTATATATAAAAGTTTGTCACATCCCGATTTTCTAAGACTTTTGAAATGTGAAACACTACGTTAGCTCAAAAAAATTAATGTAAATAACAAAAAAAAAAATGAAATAATGTTTCCTTTTAAATTATTAATCAGAACTTGATTAAATAGAATTTTATGAGTGTGCAGCGGAAAATAATGCATTAATAATTTAGCAATTTTACAAAAATTATGCAGCGGAAGACTCAATTATGAGAAACCAATTAGTTTAATTTTTTCAAAATAAATAACATGGAAAATAAAACATTTCATAAATGCCAAAAGAACTAAATTAAATAAACTTCTTGACATCAGCCACTGCGCATCCACCCCTCTCCACATCATGCATTTTATTCTGAAATGTTAGATTATATGGGGTGAGCAAACACGAGCTCAGTGGGGACATGCTTGTCTACATTAAAGGCAACATGTAAAAGCAAGACAAATATCACAACATGCATAAAAACATTTTCCTCGTCTTGGGATTGGCCAATTAACTCTTAGCACGTCGGGCAATACCCGAGGACCTACTTTTGATCCTTGGACCTCTCGCGTCCCTGGCTAATCCTCATGCATAGATCATAGATCACAACAAGTATTTTCATAAATCATTTTCCTCAAACACATTGCATCAATTCATCAATCACCTCACATAAAGCATTTAATAGAGACAAACAGATAAAAGAAATCCCCACCTCAACAGTTGAAAAACCTTGAATGCTATGAGAATGAATGCAAACTTATTCCTCGTGGTTCACACCTTCTTCATCACCTAATCACTCAAAATAAAAGGGAAAACATACATAATATTTATTCTATATTTTAATAATCTCTATTATTTATTTTAGATTGAACTAAGACTCTAAAGGGTCTTAAATTAAATCTGGATTATTCTGAAAATTAAGTTAAAGTCTTAGGGGTAAATTTGAAAATTCCAGAATATCATTAATTTGATTTAGGGTCAAAACAGAAATATAATTATATATGTTGCATCACCTAATATCTATATCCTCTCTAATGTACCCACACCCACTCTCTCTCTCTTCCCCCTCTCTCCTCTCTCTCCCGTACACACACTCTCTCCCTCTCTCTCTCTTCCCCCTCTCTTTCTCTCTCTCCATCTCTCTCAGTCCCACACTTTCTCTCTCTCTTCCCTCTCTCTCCTCCCCTCTCTCTTACCCTCGGCCATCTCTCTTTCTCTCTCCCTATCTCTCTTTCTCTTCTCTCTTGATTTCTTTCTTCTTCGTCTTCATCATATATTTCATCTAAATATTAACATGTATAATCTACTATTTTGCAATGTTGTGAAAATGTATATCCCAAGAATTGAATTACTGCAGAATTTAAATATGAAGGAATTATCATTTTAGTCTACTTGATTCTACTCCTAATCAATTATATCATACATCCCTAATTAATTAGCTAGAGATTAACCTATATTGATCCAAATACTACTTTTAAAGATTTGAAGAAAAGTAACTGGGAGAGAAAGAAAAACACGTACCTTTCTGCCGTTTTTTTGAAAACCGTGAGACCCTAGAATTTTATTCCTAATTATTTATAGATTGCTTTTATGGGTCCTCAATATTTGTTGGGCCACACTTAATAATTATTTACTTATGGGCTCACCACTAACACAACCCATCTTATTTTTATTATCTTGATTAATTTAATTTGTTATAAGATACCAATAATTTATTAATTATTATACTAGAATGCTATTAAAATTTGAGTTGCTAAAAAGTTAAATCAACATAACATAAAGGTTAAATCATCACAACATAAAGGTTTTCAGCTATATTATCTTACATTTTATATTGAAAAAAGTCTGAGTATATTAACTTAAAGGTTATGATGTTTGTACAAAAAGGTTATAGTCATATAACATAAAGGTTATACTCGTATAACATAAAGGTTACCATATAAATTAAAAAATAAATAAATAAATGGGCGCGGATCCGGGTCAAATCCGGTCCGACCCGACCCGTGGGCACCCAGTTGCATGGATCTAGATCCATGCAATTGGTGCACAAGAATAATACTCTATGAGAAATGCTGAGAAATTTATCATCTCATTAATTAATGAGTAACAGTTGTGTGCTTCATGGTGTAGCTGGGTGTGCATTTGTCGGATCTAACTCAAATATTCGCTCAAATTATTTTATTTTTTTCAATTCATGCGGTAACCTAAGGTTATATTGTATAACATTGTATTATATTAGTATAGCTTTTATATATAAATGTCATAACATTTACGTGATATTACTTATATTTTTTTATTAACATTTTTATACCTTTAATAATTGATGAACCTTTATTTCAACATTGTCATAAATTTAAGTTACATTAAGTATAACATTTATTTTACAAATATCATAACTTAATAATAATAATTTCAACAAATTTGATTATCCATTTATACAATATTATTAATACTTTTATATAATATAACTCATAATTTTATATAATATTAAGTATATTTTTATATCAACATAAATGTTATATCATATAACATAAAAGTCATATTATTATAACGTAAAAATTTCAACAAATTTGATTATCCATTTATACAATATTATTAATACTTTTATATAATATAACTCATAATTTTATATAATATTAAGTATATTTTTATATCAACATAAATGTTATATCATATAACATGAAAGTCATATTATTATAACGTAAAAATTTAAAATGTATTACATATATGTCTACATAATATTATAACATAAAAGTTATATTATTATAACATGAAAATTACACTGGGATAACATAATTATTTTGCTAACATAACTAAAAGATACAACATACGGAATAAAGTGTGTGCACAAACATCAAGGCATGCATGAAATTCATCTCCAGGTCAGAACAACCCAATTACATTAATCATAGATCCATACACCAATTACATACAAATAATTATGGTCATCAATAGAAAGTGCAGGACATAACAACTAACTTGTTGTTAATGAAAAACAAAGAACATTTAAATCACACTATAAATAAATGATGCATTTCTTTATATATATAAAGAAAATCTGCAAAATGTCTTCATAACCAAAGGGATTTGATGTATTTCATCGTCAACTATATACTATACAAACAAAAAAACTATAATTCACAACTAAATATATATAACTAACATTGCACACAAACTTATGTGCTCAAACAACAATTGGAACAAGGATGAAAATATCGCGATATATCGTGGATTTATCGTGGATACGGATATGCGATACGAATATTGGATGTTAATGTTTTTTTTCTGGGTATCGTAGATATGTCGCAAAATATCACAAAATATCGATATCGGTTCAGTGTAGTACAAAATTGGATGGAAATTGGGAAATATCGTGGATATATCGCAAAATATCGCATGTATATCAAAATGAGCGATTTTGATTCAAAAAATTGAACTATGTGATTTTATTTTATTTTACTTTGTATAGTGTATTTTGTTTGATAGTGGAAGGAATATATTCTCTTCTCACATCAATCTTTCATATCCATATTTATAGCACACTTAGATGATAATGAAGGAAACCCTGATCCAAGGAAACCCTGATCCAAAAGTAGCTGCTATGGCTCGTGATTATGGCATTGATGTTGATAAAGTGTTACAACAAAAAGTTGGTCATACATCTACTTCAAAATCAATTAGCTCTACTGATGGAGGAAATAGTTGTAATAGTGATGGTGGAAATGATGACAATGATGATGGTGGGAATGGTGAATATAATCAAGAGGATTATGTTTCAAACCAAGTGTTATTAAGTCCATTCACTGGTGAGGCCGAGTTTAGTCATGCAACACAAGATATGGATCATGGAAGCAGAAAAGGAGGTCCAGAGATAGGGGCTATTGGAAAAGAATACACTAGAAGACGTGCTTGGAATCAAGAAGAAAGTTCATCTATTGATATTGAACGAATTTCAGTCAGTTTTGATTCCATGAATATAGGTAGCAATGAACATAGTGATATGTCTCAAGATTCATATGTTGCTGACACCTTTGAAAGTTCACAATTTGGTTGGAGTACTTGAGATGTTTTTCATCACCCACTTCCTCAAATGTCGTATGTAAATCAAAATGAGTATCAACAATATGATTGGATTTGTGTACACTATCCAATTCATGGTGAAGCAGTTGGACGAGATAGAGCAACTTATGAATGACATGTGCATAACTATATTAATAAGTACTCTAATGTGATGAGTTGGCATCAGTACTGCTTGGATCAAGATGACATTTCATCTACTATGTTTGAACCTCATAGGTCATCCTTTTGGTACTAGTGTATTGTGTGATGTAATTTTAGTAATTTTGTCTTGTATTATATAATATATCATCAGTTTTCATTCAAAAAACAGTATTTACAATACTTATTATCTATATGTTAGTTTAAAATATATTATTTTAATGTGAGTGGAATATATGTGTAATGAAGTATAAAAATAATCCTTAAAATTTCATATTAAATTTCCAGAATTTTAATAAGATTTCCATTGTTTTTTTAAATTTTTTGCGATATCAATATATCCATCGATATATCCGTAAAATCAAAATTACGATACAACATGCGATATCGATATTTTCATCCTTGAATTGGAAGAAAAGGTCTTAAAATTATTTGTAAGGTAGATAAGAATATAAATATGATGCATTCACACGCAAAGCAGGTAAAAGATTCCCAGTAATAATAAGTGGGGAGAGACTAATATTACAAAGAAGCAGAGACTTGAAAGATAAGTATAGGAAAGCACCGGTTCGAATAATAGCATTAATAATTGGATGGTGAAGTGTAATCTAGCTTCAGAATACACACAGAGTAAAGCAATACATGGAAACTACAGATAGTTCCATCTACTAAACAACCTATGCTCCCATAAATTTCCAACAATTTCCGACAAAAATGAACCTTTTTGTGCTACAACAATCCTCTCATCTTGTGCATCATGGCAAGCATTTCAACGTCAAGATGTGCTGACATAGAGCACTGGAACCAGCCCGGCCAGTTTTCCATCCCTCCCACGGCGTTTCTTCTTGACCTGTACCAGCTAACTCGTTCAGCAAACCAAATGAAAGCATCTAAATCTTGAACGTATGTATAATAATAATAGATATGAATCGAACAATCAAATTTTGTTGGTATAATATTAGATTACTTTTGATCTCCATATGGTAAATTCCAGGCTAGGTTGCAACCAATGATTGAAATACATCGTTCTTATAAGAGATTAAAATAAGGCTTATATTTGTCTGCGTGACTTGGTGATCATAACAAGTTAAAATGTCTTATTGACCCAAAAAGAGTTGTCCAAATTATTTATTATGCAATTCTCTTGAAGCAAATCAGCTTGCATTTACTTACATAAAACCAGCCATCTACTTCATCCTCGATCTCAACCTCCTCACCAGCTGTAAGACTAAGCTGCAACATCACAGAGCTTAATGTTATCCACATGTGAAACCATAAACACCTTCAAGAAGGTGCAATTCTTAGGTTCCAGAATTGACCAGCAGAAATTCACATTTGAGCACAAGCTCACACCAGAATGAGTTGTACTGAACTCACCTCATCATCACCACCAGCAGTGAAATCATAAAGTGCAGTCCCCGACTGTGGATTCCCTGAAGATGGCCGTCCATCACCAGAACTGTGGGATCCAGGGCCATCTAAGGGATTCTCAAATGACTCATTTCTGTGATGATCAGGTGACGAATATGGAGGAGGTTCTTCTCGTATCTGCAAGAAACCATTCCTTAGATTTGATATTTCTTAAACTACAATTAAACCGAAATAAAAGATGTTCATAGATTCAAACCGGAGAATTCGGAGCCTCATATGCACTGTATCTGCTTCCACCTGCCCTCTCCTGCATAAGGAAAGTGTCATTTCTTGTGCAAGAATTTATCCGGGTTTTTGTAGTGTTGGATTGGATCCAATGTACTCAAAGAAACTGGAATACTTGGAACCAATCATGTAGCTAATCCTATGGATATCAATACAAGTAGGCAGCTCTTTTAACTCCGGTGTTGATTGTAACCTAGTCCTTTCTCCAACTCTAAATATATGGTTTTTTTTTTCCTTAACTCGTATACAATATTCAAACTTTTCTACTCTTCTACTACTGTACACTGATTCACCGTAATAAAGAACTAGCCCAGTCACTTTACCTTTATGTTACGGTGATTTACCTGGGTTTAATTAGCTTATGGACCAAGTTAGGCTTATTTCAAAACAGTGAGGGTTTTAAAGAGTACGGAACGATGCTTGCAAGTATTGGAGGCCTATTCTCACATAATTGCTAGTTTCAAATAAAGAGGAGAATTCATTTATATTCATAAAAGGACTGCACAGGAGTTGTAAGGCTAGAGAGTTTGTGGGAGGAGAAAGTAGAGAAGCCTGATCACATAGGGTCTTGTAAAATATATTACAAGATTTCTTTAGATCCTACATGGGTGCCGGCCAACCACTTGGTTTCATGATGACCACCAGTTCTGAACTTAACAGACAAACATCTGATTCTATCTCCTCAAGGACAAAGAATGTACATCCTTATGGTATCATGAAACATCACTCTAATCTAAAGACAGTTATTGACAATTAATTGTCCCAAACTGCATCAAAGTTCTCTGTTTCTCCACATTAAGTTTTTTTTTTTTTTTTTTTTCGTCATTTGTGTGTGCTGAGGAACAGAGGTATAACCTGCATGCTTCAAGCTTTATATGTCCCACAACCAGGACAATCATAAATCACCAACCTTTTGAGGATAATCCATGAAGAAAATACAACCAATACCACTACAACCAATACCACATAGAAGCACAAGGGATGGTATTAATTTTCCCATACCTTCCCAAAACTAGATGGTTTTGAACTGAATAATGATGGATAGTTCATCCCCCCGAAGTGGGAGGATATAGATGTCTCAACTGACCCTATTGAATCTGGGGATGAAGACCCAGATGATCTCGCATCATATTCCTGCAGCAGAACATCAAGATATGTAAAAGAAGGTTGCTACTCAAGAGAGAGTTAAAAGACAAGGCCATGCTAGAGCTGATGCTCCAAACCTCCATTTCTGTCGTTTCCAGGAGAGTCTTTGCCCACATATCATCATAACTCATAGAAGGTCTGGAAATTACGTTCTCTTCTTCTACATCAGGGGCATCAGTGCCAGCACCAGCTAAAAACTCATTGACCTGATGTCCAGCAAATATACAAGAATTTGTCAAGTGACTATAACAGAAAAATAGTTAAGATATCCACAGAAAAATTGGGGTAAGCAAGCTTGACAAATGTATTCCAAAAAACAGATGATTCAAGTTGTTTTTGCTCCAATCAATTTATTAACTTTGCTTGATTAGTTCCACCAATTTTCTTTATGGGCTTAAACATAATGCTCAACCTTTTTTTTTTTTTTTACAGGGTGAGGGCGAAAGTTAAATCCCAAATCTGTACATTAATACTGAATGGATATTACAACAGTTCACAAGTTAAATCCCAAATCTGTACATTAATACTGAATGGATATTACAACAGTTCACAAGTTGGCATCCTCTGACTGTATTGATGCAACAGTATTCAAATAAGAAAAATGAGAGAGAGAGAGAGAGAGAGAGCTCAAATTACTAGTAGGATTAGCATAAGTTAACTTACAAAAGTTAGGTTGTTTTTGTCAACATAAGAAACTTAATGCTAACTCCTACTAAGTTTCTCAAAAGCCGCAGTTTCATTGGAAAAGGCATATCACCGTTGTGGCAAGAAGAAATGGGACCGATAGTCGGTCAAGGATTGTTCATAATATAATCCAATATTGTATGATTAACTTAGTAAATGATTTGAAGCAAATAAATATGACTGAAGCAAGAAAGAAAAACAAAGATATATGCTACAATAATAACCCAAAAACCAAGAAACTAGAAGAGTAAATAAAAGTAGTTAAATGGCAAAACAAAAACAACTTATCAAAGTCCATACACTTTAAGATTAGAGTCATTAGAAAACAAAGAGAGTAGAATCTCACTCTTTCCTACAATAAATAGCAATTGGAATTACTTCCATTTAAAAAAAATTATAATGAATATTATTAACAACGTTACAAAAAGAAAGTGAACAAGTCCAATGATATATGAAAAAGAATCTTAAGATAGTATTCATTTCTGTCATATAGGCAAAATTTGTGCATTCTTCATATATGCTCCTTTATGTATCAATTAGGCCATAATAATGAATGTTTAGAGTAACATTTGCTAAGATTACCCAAACTGATCAATCGTTTCACGAAATATGGCTGCTATGAGCCATTGGCCATTTGACTTAAAAGACGCAGCAGATAATTCAAATTACAACCATTGGATATTGTACAAGTACATCAATTCTTACCCTGTTCATAGCAGGTGCACCATCATCAGCAAGATTTGCAGCCCAAAAATTAACAAGGTCATCATCAAGTGCACCTGGCTCATCTGACTTTTTTTTGGTAGTTTCATAGATAAGATCAGGCACCCTCATCTTGGATGTTTCATAAATAAGGTCAGAAATCCCTGTGGCAACAGCAGGATCACTGAGGCCGGTTGATGCACTTATATTATGCCGAGTGCGATAGATGTCAATGAGTTTTGCACTGTTGCAAATTCAAAATTAAATGAAATAAAAATAGTGAGATTGATTATTCCATCAAACTGAGTTTCTCCTTAAAAACAAAAACCAAAGACAGAAAATTTGACATTATAATTTCAAATTGTAAGCAAGATTGTGGAAGAGGGAAGGAGGAATTCAAATGTTTTGAAAGACAATGGTTTATGTTTACCTTGCATTTTCTAAGAAATAGTCCATTAGAAAGTACATATAGTATGACAATCTCAATAGTTATAAGTTGGGTCCTATGCAACTGATGCCTTGGAAGTTCAGATTCATCCATCTTTTGACATATTACCATCAAATGTTCACAGACTTTGCAAAATAATTTTAGGATAACAGAATTAAAGTTATCTATTAAAGTAAGATATATTTGCTTGAGCTGTTTAAATGCAAGTTCTTCAGAAAACCTTGGATTAGTTTTTAAAAGATTACACACTCGTTTTAATAAACTAAATTCAGGTTTCCATGGACAAAAGGCCAATTAGGTGCCAAATCAATGCCTAAAGAATATTTCAGATATTCAATCTAGTCCCAAATTAAAGGTTTGTGGATACTGAGATAGTACTTTGTTCAATGGCCCCAGCTTGAAATGTGCTTAAACTATTGCAACCTTGAGATTATTTGCTCATTATACATGAAGAGGACTTAAATGAGCCACAAACAAATAGCTAATTGAAGGCAAAAAGAAAAAAAGAATGGTTAAAAATACATATACACTCGTAACATCAGCTGTAACTCAATAAACAACATAACCTCAAACTCTTAACAAACCAAAATACATCATTATTCCAAAAAAATCTAGGTATCTCCACATATCCTTTATCATATGGATTGGGTCATTTCCTTACCCCTAATGTCACTTAAGCCTTATTATAAATAGGGAGGCATTCGCATAACAGCTCATCACTTATCTGCTTAAGATCAGCGACGATCCTAAAAATTGTTAAGTTGGTTTATAAGTGTTGCAGTTTCACTCTTCTACTCACATTCAGGTGAACAATAAAGTTCAACATCATCAGCTAAAAGGTAAAGTAGAAGGGGAGAAAGTACCTTGTTGGCCCTAAAGGTAGATATTTTGCTCTTGGAACATAACAAAATAGTGAGACAAGATCTAACAATCTCTCATGACTCTCATACAGCTTTTTAAGTTCCTCATCTGTCCATTCTTTTTTGGAATTATCATGATTGCGCATCTCCCTGAACGTTCAAGTGAGAAGAAGTTCAGAAGTTAATTTTCATCAATAGAGTTACAGCTGAAAATGGTCACATGATTTGCATTCTTACTTTATAATTTCATCTTGTGCACTATACATTTCATCTAGGACTTTCAGCATAGGACTGATTAAAGATCCAAGGCCTGTACCGCTTGCTCCCTGATCTTCACCGTTACTAGTATTCATATCGGAAAACTGAGACTGTACACCACCCTGAGCTAAAGTATGTAAAAACTCATAGATCTGCAGCCTATAAGGCTCACCCGATCTAATTGCCATTGTCGTAAGAGCTTGAGCGGCAATTATTCGAATCTGAAAGAATCAAATCAGCAAAACAAAAAATGATCCAAGTTTTTAGCCTTTTTTCCTTCTGTTGGAAAATTCATGAACAACTGCACAATTTGAACCTCAAACCATTTTTAACATGTTTGATGCATCTAGGCACAGATGTAAAATGCCATTACATTTATAAAACAGGACTAGGATTAAGCGACCTAGATTTCTAGGTTGTAAACAAGTCAGCGACAGTTCACCAATCGAAGTAGGTAATGCCGGCATGATTTCATTTGATTTTAGTTATCTATGAAAGTCAAAAAGTCATGATCCTTGTCAAATTACAATGTAAGCACACTGGGAGAACCTGAAATAGCTTTGTTTCACATTGTAGAGAATAAAGGGCCACACTACACAAGCTCCTTCCACCCAAAACCCAAATGGCCCAGTTCACAAGTCCAATATGAGGTGTGTCATAAAATCTTGCTCTTAACAACTCTTTTTGTTGACAATTTCAATGTAACAAAAATTAATGCTTCATTACATGTTTCAAGCATATAGTGTCCTAGAAGGTAGGAGAGCAAGTAATTGACTTTTAGTTCTTATGTTTGAGCTAATCAATCATTTCGAATTGCAGTGAGAAAGTGAGAAAGGTCACTTGATTAGTTAGTAATCACTACTTTTAAAATGTAATACAGGAATTTTTCCATAAAATGGATGCCTGATTTGTCAATCAATAGCAACCTCCAGTACATAATAAAAAATATTTTCCTGAAGCAGCAGATGTTTCATAAAACATTATCGCAGGATTTTGCAGTAGATGAGTTCAGATATTAAATGGTTTCTCAAGTTGCATCATGACATGGAAGAGAAGAAGGTACAAATACAAACCTCCCAGCTGCCACTGAATGCACACCTTTGAAGTCGAGTAAGAGCACCAGCCAATGTTGGATTACGGGAACTGGCAGCTGCTACCATTTTATCTGCATCCAACATCATTAATGCGGTGCCAGGTGGGGTGGCCGACTCCCAAGCATATTCAGAAGCAGCATAATTTGCATTTTCTCCAAGGAACCAAACCTACATATAATTGAAAGTTGAAACATACATTAGAACATGGTAAATCAAGAGCTAATGCATTGGACAGTGGTAACAGTTAACCTATAGATGAAAGATTATATTAATGGAGACAATTACTTACTGCTGCTTGAACTAATCTCTGCAAAGCAAGAGCTGACTTTGGATCAGAGGCAGACACTTTGTCAATTGAGATAAGACCCGAGACTGAGCCAGGTTGCGGAGGTGGTAAATCAAGAACTATCGTCACAGCTTCTAGAGCTGTGTGTTTTCCTTCAGGTCCAGCTCCAACTAAACAAGTCTAGGTAAAACATATAAATATTAGGCAAGGAAGTAAAGATAAACATTACAAAAATAACAGCTATAAGTTATCCAGCTGGTTCATAAACATACTTTCCACAGAAGTTGAAGAACATCAGCATCTATCTTTCCTGGAACTTTGGTCGCAAATATTCTAGCAATTTCAAGAAGAGTGACTGCCATATCTGGTGTAGCCTAGTAAATCACAAATAAGAAAGTGGAAGATTAAGAACACACCACGTCCATATGCTTGAGATATAACAACGCACCACGTCCATATGCTTGAGATATAACAAAGCTAAGTTGCAGTCAGAAATGTTAAAGCACAGATATATAAATAAGGCACGAAGTTCTAAAACCATTAGAAAAGTCAAAAGCCAACAAGCAATAATTTTGAAATAGAAAGATAAATATGTCGCACAGAGTTATGTTTTTTCAACAGTAAGTTTATATAAATTACCATTAGTTTCTTCAGAACAAAAATAGTGTACTTTGTTCCTTTCAAATAACTTCAATTACAAGGAACAGTCATCTGGCTCAAGACTATCACATGCAAGCATGAGGATTTGATCATATTATTCACAATATAACAAAGCTCGCCAGCTTACCCAAGAAGAGCAACAGAAAAACACACACACACACACGCACGCACACACACACACACACACTACACACACATATAGAGGTTATAAATCAACATACATGCCAAAACATGTGTGCTGGTGAATTTGGTTCCATGTTTGCTGCAAAAGCAATAGTCAAGAAGCATCTCCTAAAGACTCTACCATCAAGTGTAAGATCAGAAGGACCCCACAGACTACAGTTAGATTGCAAACAACATATCATTTCACCGATGATTGTTTCAATCAAGTCAATTCAAGTTCCTCAACAGTCAAAGAATTGCTCCAAATACTTATTTGATAGTGATCGTTCAACTGGCATTTTCATAATTACCCATCTCCAGTCCCCATGGTTTTTAATGACTTTGAAGGCTAACCACTTATATATGTGCATTAAATTCATTACATAATACTCTTCCACAAAGAGGAACTCCAGGAGTACTCCCATATGCCAAAAGCTAAGATGCAGACATTCTGAAAGTAGTTGAATAGAGTAGCTAATGTAAGTAAATCAGATCAAGCCCACAACTGAAACATTTAATGGGGATTTAGGGGGTCCAACTGATCATTACCAAGAAAATCTTCTCTAATTTACTACTGCTATTAGCAAGTCAAAAGCTATATACAAATATAAGTAATTCCTGTAATAAAAAAGGATGATGTCCAAGTATGATAAGTGATGTGCTATTAAGGAATAATAGTTATACAACTAAAAGGGAAGCCTGAAATCTGAGCAGACTATCAAGGCTTCCATCATTACACATTACCAGTCACTAATCACGAAAAAGATACATCATAAATTCTTTTTTTATTAACGAATAAACCTGCAGCCACTACCCCAAGGTGCACCTTAGGTAAACCCTGCTCCCATGCAATAGCCCACAAACCATGCGGAAGAGGTAAATCACAGTAGGCAATCCCTGTGCGACAGGCTCAACTAAGTGCTAGTTTGCTGGGATTTGAACTTGAGACTCAGCCGCAAACATCCAACTCTAAACCACTAGTCCACCCCTATTGGGGATGAGCTACATCACAAAATCTTAGAACTATACCCTCTTTAACAAGGGAAAAATAACTTACATCTTGTGTTTACCAAGTTAATATTAAGATCCCTAGATACATTTTATTCATTTGCATTATAAAGTGAGATAAAAGAAACAAACTAGAAAAGGAAAAAGGAAAAAAGACAAGGAAGAAGGATAATTTAGCACAAAGATAGTCTCATCACATCTTCCATACCTTGAAACGAGCATGCAATGTGAGCAATATATCATTCAATAAAGTTGCTGGCCAAGATGGATCTGAGAGCTCAGACACAATTATGGATTCCAGTTCATCAAAAGATTCATAAGGACTTTGCATCCATATCAGCGCTTTAATCACCATTGCACGCACATAAACACATTCACAGGCAACAGTTGTCCGCACAACCTCCATCAGAGAAGCCAACAAACTAGCAATTGTATCCTTCGGACCCATCCCATTGGATATTGAGGGAACTCTACGAATACCTAGCAGCAATGATAGATATAGACAAAAACAGAATTTATAAGGTGAAAAGTAATGAAGTGGATAATCCAGAATTAAGTCCAAAAGTTAATGTAAACTTTACATGCATCAAACGTGTTTAGATTGCATTTTTATAATGAAAATCCTGTTTTATGGAACCAAATAAATGGTCAATGAATTAAGAAAAGCAGTTTACAAGCAGAAAAATAAAGTAATTACATACACACACACATTTGTTTCAGTTCAACTAAAGACTCATGTAATTGAAAGCATAAGCTGCACTCAAGTACTTCATGACAATGATGCAACAATTAGCGATCCAAGCATCAATTGATTTCCTAATTGGTACCACCCTCACAACTCTAGAATGAAGGAATTCAACAATCAAGCCCCAAGATAATTAATTACACTTATAAATTAAGCCCAAGTAAGGCTCACAAACATGCATATTCGGGTTGGAAGATCTGCAAAACATGCATATCAAGGACAGCTTTCCAATGCGAATTTATTTGTCTAGCCCTACTAACACTGGCCTAACAAGCATGCATTCTAGCTTTCTGAAAGTATGACACAAGCAGTGTCCTGTCCCATAAAATGCAAGTAAAACAACAAAATGCTCACCTTCACAGGAAAAGTCAAGACACTATTAAATCACCGAAATACCAAATTATCAATTAACTACACGTAATGTAAAAAATTCGTCCTATAATCACCAGCAGGAAAACTTTCAAAAGTATACATAATGAACATTACAACCAGGATTATACATGCAACACTAATATTACCTTCAGATGGTGCAGTTGGATTTATATCTGGGTCATATGACTCGTTGTTTTCAGAAAATGAATAAACTTCAGCTCCTTCATCAATGTCCTGTAAACCTAATGCAAAAGCTGCCGCACGACTTTTTCCCATCTCCTGTACAACCCTTGCTGCCGCATGCAATACAGGTCGAGAGAAACTCCGGAAAGAACTTTCCAACCTGTAAACAAAGAGCAAAAATACCACAAAATACTCAAAGCTCATACAAGTCTAATGATTATATAAAGACCTTTGAAAACATCTTTGCAGTTTGTGCACACATTATGCATGTGCAAGCATATAGAAAAGTAAGTAGTATGACCTTCGCATGACAAGTTTGATCAGTGGTTGTGGACGCCTAGTCTTTGAAGATTTATCTTTGGTAGCTTTTGGCGGGACATCATCTTTTTCGTCAGAACTCAAGCCTCTCACAGAAGGTGTATCTGGAAGCTTGAGAATTTCTCTACTTAATCGATACCATCCAGAAGCTCTTTCCTCAGTCCTGGATTCAATTAAAAGTAAATTTTCAGAAATATGAAATGGAAAAGTATGCATTTATCAGCTATACTAAAAGCTCGCCATAGGCTGTCATATATAAAACTTGAAAGAGAAAACGCATGAAGGCAAATGTATTCATCTGTACCTTTCTGAATTATCAAATTTACCAAGGACACAAAGTATAGCCTCAAAACAAACCCTTTCACTGGGATCTAAGAGAAGTTGATAGAGGACAGAATTAAACTGAGATTTCACATCTGGACGTTCTGCACTTGAAACATTTCCAACCTCATCAGAATATCATCTGAAATTACAGCGTGGAATTTAAACTGCAAAATGAAGCTATAAGTTTGGAATCTATTCCAAAATGTACCATCCAATGCTCGAGCTCTGGACACTGAATGGCACAACTTAGCAAGCGCAACTCTGGCAAGAACATCATGCAAATGGAGGACATCCTGCAGAGCCCCTGATTTATAGAAACTCTGATAAAGATAGTAGTAAAAGGAAATTCAAGGATGGTTTTCACCCAAAAAATGAAAAAAAATTAACTAAAGAAAAAAGGAAACAAAAGACAGAAGCCAATGAATGTCGGTCTTACCCCCAGGTTGAACATGCTTTCCTGCAAACCCAACAAAAAATAATTTATAATCTAGAATTTAATGATATCAATTACATGAACATAACATTAAACTTGCAGTAAAGGTTGTTAAATAGCTAGACACCTGACTGAAGAAAAATATGTTCCATTTATAGGGGCTTACATTTCTTTTAAGAGTCTGAAATCATCTTACCTTTCAGGTCAATATTAGTAATAGAAAGCTTATTTGCAAACTAACTTCAACTTCAAAACTGATTAGTAGATAAGTCCAAGCTTTGTCAACTTTGTGGACCTTTTATTGTGGTCCACATGCCCCAATGGCTTCTTAAGAGGTTACCATGCCACGGACTACGTCGCAACAAGTCGAATTTATAAAGTCATATTGGAAAGAACACTTTTTTTTCAACAAAATAAGGGTTATGCATGCATGTTAAACTGAAAGAGCGACAACATTTGTTATGTTGGCACCTTTAGGATGATTAAAGCAATACCCTTGTGGTGCATGAGCATGGGTGTTGGCCAAGATTTATTTGAATTGGTTATGCCTCTCTAGTTATTTTTCTCTCAATTGTCTCTTATCATACAGTCAGCACAAAAGCAGCATGCATCTTGAAAATACCAGATATACAGAACCAATGAATTGTGTAAGGAAGTTTGCAGAAACTCCAAGATGTTTCACCACTTGATAATCTTATTTCCAAGTAAAACACCATTAAGAAGTCAAGTCTGGCTGTTAACCTTGAAAAAAAATAGTGAAACGTCAAAGTGATTACATTACCTAATGCCATTGCAACTGCATAGGGATCTTTCGAGGCTAATTCAGATAGTATTTCCAGTGCATGCCTTACCGCTACTGGATCAGAGAACAAAACACTGCATGATATTCAAAATGACTCATGGATTATAGAAGATGAAAATCCAATGTCATAAACTATTACAAGATGCTGGTCTGCACCAAACAACTATATGTAGACAAAGTAAGATCGAACACATCGCCACAATATAAATAACAGGGCACAATTAGCACCATATAATGCTTCGAATCTACTCTGGTGGGTCCAAAGAATTAATAGTTATTGAAGCTTGAAAATCCAAATAACCTTTTGAAGCACAATAGCAAAAATCAGTGCTTTACACGAATTTTACAAAATGCTATTGACTCAGTCTTTCTCCCTTGCATCATGTCTGTACATTCAGCATTTTCATAGCTTGATGAATGCTCTTCTTCATTAAGTAATTTGTGGTATAGAGTTTATATGTAACGTAGTTAATAATGATGTACTAAATGTGCAGACCAGGGACTATACCAGGAAAATCATCTTTAAAATGGTTTTGATTCCCTGAATTTTAATATTTGAATCACTTTCAATACATGCAGAATGTTGAGTTGGGAAGCTTATTGTAATAATAATTCTCCTTTTTCTATTCCATATCCAACTGTTTCTCTTTTGTTGACTGCATAATGTTATTTTGGCATTCTTTAAATTATAGATAACTATAGTGGAGATTGTAAATGCAAGTTGTATGCAATGTACATTAAGTAAATGAAAATGGTCAACATTATGTCAGGTAATGAAGATAGGATCATTGTGAATCAGGGTTAAGATGAAAATTTAAAGCAGGAGGCACAACCACAATCAGCAGTCTAAATACAAGACAGCCCATTCAATATACTCACATCACATAACTATCCTTCATTAAAACATCAATAAAGACAGTAAGCTAACCCTTGTACAGCACGGTGAAGAAACACAGGATTTCCTGGATCTAGAGGGAGTCTTCTCAAAGCACTTAAGGCTGCATATTGCAAATTGCTCCGGATGATAGACTGATAAATCACCGTCCACAGAAAGGTAAACAGAGATTAATTGATTACTCAAATAATCAGATGACACCAAAAAAGAACTATAGATATAAATTTTAATGGAGGTCAACATCAAATAACCAATGACGAGTCCTTCAAGTCAATAGTCATGCATTTAGACAAAGTAACTTTAAAGTAATGCAGTCAATGGTTGATCTAAAACTCATGATTTTTCAGGCACATAGCAAATAGGTATGGGGTACAATTATCCTAGTTTTGCAGTGACATCAAAAGGACAAATTGATTAATTGATTGATTAGAAACCTGAAGGACTAATGATGAATTTCATTACATTAACCAATGTTATTTTGGTGGATAATGATAACTTCTTCCCAGGATCACAGTTATGAGTTAGATTAAGAACAAAATAATTTGCTATGGGAGCATATAGTATTTTAAGAGACACCTTTCTTTAGTTCTTCAGCATTGTCTCTGGAGATAAATATGCAAATATTACATAAAGCTGTGACAAATCAAAATTGAGAATTCATAATGGACACGGATGCATATAAGAACTTAAACGGTTAACATTGGAATATATAAATAAGAAGTCAGAGATGATATCCAGTTGGTTCAAGTTAATTGCAAATTCTCAGTCTGAGACAATTATAAGTTGGTTCCAGGCAATCTTATATTGACAAAACAGAATGTCTGCCTCTGAGTCAGAGGTCATCAAAGAAAAGATACAACAGGCAAAATGAGGATGTGCACTGAGTAAGAAGAATTCAAATGTAGAATAATAAACTTAGAATAAGAAAGACTGTCATAATAAGAGTACCTCCTTATCACCTCCCTTTGTTCCAAATATGCCCTTCTTCCGCTTCTGTGGTTCAGCAACCTGGCAATCAAGCATCTACGTTACTCCACAGAATATTTTAAGGTTTCACGACATTTATTGGAGAGACAACAGAACATTAATCTTAGTAATATAAATTACCACAGCAAGAACAGCTGCAGCAATAATAACAAAGACAATAAAGTCACTAAATATCATAATCACTACAACAGTATAGTTAGAACAGCAACAGCAGCAATCGCCTTAGTTTGAAAAGTGCATTTTATTCCAACTATTAAAGATATGGACAACAAGATCAATATCATATAAAAAGCCACCATGAAAAAGAAATGCAAGACACAATAAAGTTTAGCCCTTTTGCCGACTAGTTCATTAGCTCATAGGATGCAGAAGCTCAGCTATTATAGTACAAGCTTTTCACTCTTTTCATCGCCACTAAGAGGCATAAACGAACAAAGCTGTCCGTGAGCTATATGGATCTCAACTCAAAAAAAAAAAAAAGCTCACTCAAAAACGATAATAAGTTTAACGAGCCGAGCTCAAGCTCAATTTCAAGCTAGGAATCTTTATCGAGTTGAGCTCAAACTTGATAGTATTTGCTTCGTTAGCTTGTGAACCTGCTTGTTTATATGTTCACAATGTTCTCTAACTCAAGCCCGACTCTTTTGTATATCTGCAAGCATGTTTATGAGCTTCTTTATATGTGTGTTTGTGTGTGTGTGTGTGTATTCACAAGCTCAAACTCAATTATATTCCTAACAAGCTTGAGTTCGAATTAAACTTCTTTAATATGCTAAACGAGTCATTTGTCAATCAAGATTGAACCTCATGAGCTTAATAAATTGAATCACAATTGAGCATGAGCATATGAAAATCAAACGTGTGGAGCTCGAGCCTCTTAATATTCAGTTCAATTACATCCCAAAATTGATGTTCTCTGCATTAGGGGTGAAAAGATTTATCAAGGGCAACTTTGTTGATCACATAAAGCAAACAAAAATTACATTAAGTCTCGAGGCAGATGAATACGATAAAGAGAAGCTGAAATTTCTACTCTCGGCATTTTCTGTCAAGCGCAGTTTACAACTTTGACTACAAATTAGATAGAAAAAAAAAAAAACAATAAAATATATTTCTTTCTTAGGACCTCACACAAACCACTGCTCCTATTATGACAATCTGCAGCAAAATGTTCTAAACTAATGATTGTCAAATTAAATGTATGTCAACAGAAGACTGTTCTATGTTGGCTTACATTTTACCAAAAATAAAAGCAGATACAACATGAATAACTTAACAATAAAAGATAGATAAGTCAACATTAAAAAGTTAGCAAACCTTATCGAGAATGCTGAACACAATTTCATACAACTTTGTTAGGATTTCTGAGCTGCTAGAAGGAGCATAAGTAAGAGCCTTTAAAGCTTGCAGCCTCCGTGCATGAACTTCAAGAGAAAAGAAAGAAAACAATTATCAATCTTCAGTTTTAGAAATAAGCTCACGTGAACTTGAAGATCTGAACAATTAATCATGAAATACAGAACCATGCAACAACCCTTAAGCACATGCAAGTCAAGGTCATAGCTTCTAGTCTCTAGAATCAAACAACAAAAATAATGTTCTCATTCCCAGTATCTGTTGCAAATTTGCAATGTTGGATCGTTCAATATTAGAGTTTCTTAGTAAGCAATTCCTGTCCAAGAAAATCTGTGAGAAAAATAAAATCACTCTCCTAATCCTGTCACCTAACGCACCGTTTCTCTCCACCCCATATCGGCTCATGATAGGGCAACCAACCTCCACTTCTATCTCCACAAGTACATCTTCAATGGCACAATTTTTTCTCCTAACAAACTTTAAACTTAATAAATAACACCTACTAGAACTTTTACTTCCACACAGGTAGCAAGTCCTAAAGGCAGACCGACATTGGATCTTCACAACCAACACTTGGTGATTCCTAAACTCTATAACAACTAACACTCAGCAAGGAAAACTTTATATCAACAGAGGCACCAAAAATAACCAAGCACACAACAAGAAGGTTAAGGATAAAAGGGATCATTTCAACTGGTGCGGAAACAACCTTTGGATCTCTGAATCGTCCATCAAATACTTGACTGCTTCTTAAGGTTGAGTGATTGAAACTTTGCTTGACTTAATTTTCTATCCATTTGAGACCTAAATACACCAGCATTAATCCTTAGCTGCATGAATGAGTAGGTATGAACAGGACTATACCACATAACTAATACAAGAGAGTTTGCATATTGCTTCCACATGGTGGCAGGAAAACTTTGCTCTTTTGTGTCATAGGATTCTGAATGGATTCTGAAGTTTCTGCATGAAGGGATTTAATGAATAATTTCTTCTTCATCAACCTAAAATATCGACTAAACTTGCAGTGCAATAAAGTCCTTGACTCCTAATAATAGCAATTCTGCCTTTGAATTTGAATTTATTGTACAATTTCCATCTAGTCTTATGTTCCAAATAATAGTCATTATTATAATTTGTATTTGAATTCAATTTACAATTTCCCGCTAGTCATCTTATGTTCACTTGGTCTCGGAAGATGAAGTAAAGAAAAATTAATGTAGGAGAGGATAAAATTGGTAGCTAAGCTGGTACTTAATGACTAAAAGCAGCAGACAAAGATGCTTTTGACCAGAAATTTATAGTACTACTGTACTAGCTCTAGTGGTTAAAAAAGAAAGTGAAGGTACACTAAGAAAGTGAAAGTACACATATGGGTAATTTAATAAATAAATAAATAAATGTAACACAATGGTACTTAAACATTAACAAATTATGACATAAGGATAAGAATGATGCAAGAGTGATGGTCAGCTAAGTGAACAACAGCCCAAGTCCTTTCTTCATAAATAAGTATCCAAATTTAGGTTGCAAGGTCAACTGACAAACTGAAAGATGTATCCACTAAAAATATTCCAGTTGAAGGTATAAGCAACAACATGTGAAATTTTTATACACATAAAACACAAAAAACCATAAAGAAAGGAAGCCTATTTTGAAGGTAAAGACATTGCAAAATCTCTTGGATTTAAAATATAGGATTTGAAGTGAATGGGTTTCAAATCCACTCAAATTGGAGCGCATTCGAAATCCTCTTACATTGCTCAAAAATAAGTTCTAAATGAAAGTGATGGGTTTCAAATTCATATTTATCCAAACACCACCATGGATTTACTATTATGGATTACAAATCCCTACTCAAAAATCCACCAATCCAAATGGACCCTAAAGATCTTAGAAATTTTTAGTAAATTACGAAGCTGTTGTTTCTAATATACAGTCACCATGTAAAAGCAAACACACAAAGCAAGAAAGGCAAAGCTAGAAAATCAAGGAAGCAAATCATTATTAAGTGAATACAATTCATTACTCACATTCAACTTCTTCATTCAAAGCCTCTGAAGTTAAACGCTCAACAACTCGAGGAACAACATCAGCTCTTGTCACACCTCCAATTGCATCTATATCGGCCAAAGCATCCCAATTTGGAGTAGGTATCCCACCACCAGAGCTTAAACCTTGTGAGCCAGAATCTGATAGAATTCTGGCCAAGTAGTAATAAACATACCGAAGTACAGTCCTATCCTCACACTGCTGGTCAAGCTAGAGTATAAAAACAAAAGGATATAAATAGTCACTATTAGTTATTGGAAAAAGTTATGTATATATTGATCACTATAAGTAACTTGAAATTGGAATACAAGGGGAAAAAATGCACCAGAACATGGACATATATGCTTTTCATTTTCCAAAATAAATTCTTTATTTGTTGCTTGCTTGGACACCTAAGTGTCTCATAACTTATAAGCATGTTAAACTATTAGGTCCCTCCATAGGATACCTTTACTTTACACAGGTACTTTCGAAGCCCTCTTATTTTGCTTATAACTTTTGCTCAAAAAAACATGGTTTATCTCTTTGGGTAATCAATCTGTGAAGTGGTACCAACAACTTCAATCAAGAACTGATAATTAAATATAAATGGAAAACCCACTGACAATTAAATATAAATGGAAAGCCCACTGATAATGTAGATGCAGACTTCAAAATCAGATCTAGAATGCCCATCCCCCAAAATCCTACTCTTATCTCACCGTCCACCTCATATGATAATTTTTTAAAAACTATTTACTGAACACTTTAAAGGGTTTATAAGGTCTTAAATATGTTACTCAATGATTCAAAAGAGTTCAAAAGCTCAATCAAACACCCTTTAAATGTCTTTCAAGAAGTTAATGTCATTCCCATACACAAAATGGATAATGAAGTAAAAAAAATAAAATTTATTGAGTACAAGTTTTTTTATATTATACTCCATGCATTGCATGGGCGCTATACTAGTATTCAATAGAACCATTTAACCAAAGCTCCATATAATGTTTCAGCTATATTTGCTAGTTATAGAGATTCTGGAGTGGCCTTGAACAGAGAAGATAGTAATGGGAAAGTCATACCATTAAAAGTGATGGGGCCAAAGATGGGTCCACAGAGTTGTATACAGCAAGCTTTGGAAATACATGATGCACCAACTGTCTCTGTGAACTTTTCTACAGGTATACACAAAAAATGGAGAAATTATTAGAAAATCAACTAATCTTCAAGCAAGAAAGATGTGCTAATTAATTAAATGAAGAACAGAAAACAGCTACATACTTGATCTGATGAGGCTGCTAACTCATGAATACTCCTTGCAAGTTGAGCATAAGACACAGGCTGCTGTAAGTAGACGAACAAAATAAATGACTAAAAATATATTGTGGCATATATAGAGAAAATACATCAGTGTGATTCTGCACCAGCATACACATACTATGATCACATTCACATGACAAGGTTACTGACAATAAAAATTAGTCTGAGCACATAATTAAACATTACAGCACTGCAAGCTTGGAATCCACTTCAATTGAACCAATTAAAAAACATAGATCAAGTAAAATGCAACTATACAATTCAAGTTAGATGGGCACACTTAACAATTTCGATTATAGAAGATCTCAAGTTAAAATTTAATACATATCCAACAACTCGAAGAGCTTATTAGATCTCCCAAATCAGGAACCAACAAGTAGAATCCAAAAAAGGCAATTGCACCTTTTTCCTTTGCCTTTGGGGCATAATGTTGGCACGAACTGGGTTGAAAGCGGCTTTTGCAGCTGAGATAGTGTCACTCTGGATCTGCATTAAGGTCCCCTTCTTCGGCTTCCGCTCCGCCACCACAGGCGCCGGAGGAGCCGCCGGAGCCGCCGAATCCGCGAGCGGCGCCGCCGTACTGGACGATGCTGAGGTAGGCTTGGACGAGGAACCGTCCGAGGTTATTAGATCCATGAGCGTGGTGCCCGATGACTCCTGAAAAATGGAAGAATCAATTCGACAGAGATCAAGTAAAAATTGGAAAGAAACGGCAACTCTCAACTCAGTGTTAGTGGAGGGAGAGAAACAGAGAGAGATTCAAAGCATACCGCCATGGACTACAGCTTGAAGGAATTGAATCTCCGAAGAAAAACGGAGAAATTGATGGAGTTGTTGAAGAAATCTTACTCCTCTTTTTGCTTATGAATTTTCAAGACTTGAAACATTTCTATATTTGGGCACAACTAACACTAAGTTCCCCCATTTTCAAGATTGGTCCAATTTAGTCCTCCCAAGTTTTATTTACCGTGGTCAAGTTTTCAACACAAGTACATAATGAAAGTAAACTTTCATATTGTAATTTTTCGTATTTATTTCATATCTACATTGTAGTTTGTTACGCTATTATCCGACTTTTTTAGAAATATTCTCCTAGAAAACCGAGATGAGTCGAGCTACGTGAATTTATCATGACCCGTGCTATAAAAGACGACCCAAGCTGCACTGCAGGGGACTCAAATAAGGCAACGCGCTAAGAATTATATCAAATCTTGCATAGATAGGCATAAATCTCATTTTTTCCATATGTACATCCTATAATCATGGATTCTCATAGGTTTATGAACAGGTGTAGGGGTGATTTGGATCTAATCCACTCAATTGTAAACAGAAAAAAGAAAGATTTTACT
The DNA here is from genome assembly GCA_005771605.1 of Scutellaria baicalensis. Classification (NCBI taxonomy): domain Eukaryota; kingdom Viridiplantae; phylum Streptophyta; class Magnoliopsida; order Lamiales; family Lamiaceae; genus Scutellaria; species Scutellaria baicalensis. The sequence goes on from CM016728.1 coordinate 20,625,133, forward strand.
CTCACATTCATAATACAGACTCTCTGACCAATCTACCAACAGATCAGTCAGATCCAGCCATGTCCGGGTAGACTCCAGGTCAGTGTTCTCTTTTTGATATGATTTTCATCTTTTAGTCGGTTTATTCTTGTTTAACTCGATTAATTTTGGTGCTGGACAGAGGGGTTTGTCTATACAAATTCTGACGTCCACATTTTGGAGTTAGAAGGAGGGGGTGAGTGTCTACAGTTAAAAGGACATACTCACCTTCATAAATCATGTCAAACGAGGAGGGACTGGAGACCCCTCCCAGGCAAATCCACAGAATCCCAAGTGGAAATTAAGGACAGGTGCAGCTTCACATCAGGCTACAGGCACTCCCCTAGACAGAGTCATCACGGCCCAAAACGCGAGGCCTTCAGAAATTGGTCGAGGACATAACAATCGAAGAGATAAAAACTATGGTAGTCCGGATGACAAAGCAACTCACTGAGGTAGAAATGAGAGAATGACAAAAAAGGGTGAGGAACAACTCGGACGATGATGAATCGTCAGAAGAAGACCAACCTCACAAAGGCAGGAACACCGACAAGCGACCTATAGAAGAGGAGTCGGCAAGGCAAAACACTAGGATGCTTAGGGAAGATCCCGAGGGACCACAAAACAAAACTGAAAGTCCTTAACAGGTTAGGACCGAGTGCAATAAGGAATCCGAGGGGACTTGATTATACCGCTCATAACATCCGAATCAACCAAATGGCCAGACGACCAAAGCACAACAAAGGTATGGTCGGAGTAGACCGACCTAAGGGAACACCTTATCGAATCAAAAAGGAAAAAGGTAGATCAAGAAAAACCATGGAGGAAATCCTCGCCATTCATGGAATATATAACACAGGACCTGACTCCTGAGAAGTTCAAAGTCCCCAGATTGGAGCATACAATGGGGAAACCGACCCAAGAGCACATATGGACAAGTACGTCTTATGGATGGACCTACAAGGAGTTGAAGAGCATTTAATGTGCAATGCATTCCCTTTGACTTTGGGGGATAGGGCATAAAGGTGGTTCAGGAACCTTCTGGAAAGGTCGGTACCTGGATGGGATGCCTGAACCAAGCTATTCATAACTCATTTCATGGAAGTAAAAACAAGGGTGACACCTAAGGAAAAGTTGGTAGATGTCAAGCAAGGGATGGATGAATCTCTTAAATCATACCTCTCAAGGTTCAACAAGCTAGTGATGGATATGGAACCCCCATCCAAATACGCACTTCTTTTTGCAGTAATGGCAGGGCTCCGATAAGACACTAAGTTTTGGTGGTTAGTGCACGAGCAGGGACCAGAGAGTTATCAAGAGCTCCTTACCTAAGCTGACAGATACATAGGAGCAAAGGAAGTGATAATTGAAGGAAAGGCTCAAGGTCATAAGGGAGAAAAGAATGAGGCTAGAAGGAGAAACCTTTCAACAACCAGCAAACGATTTCAAGTATTATGACGAGCAAAAAACTAAATAATGTGAATAAAATACTCACGGTAAGCCCAACACAAGTGCTCACACAGATTCAACCACAAAACATATTGCTAGATCCAAAACCCATAAAGGCTACCCCAGGACAGATCAACTCAGGAAGGTACTGTCGGTATTACAGGACGCCAGGGCATGATACCGACCAGTGCAAGAGCCTATTGTGAGAGCTGATGAAGGTTATCGACCAGGGTCATCTTAATAGATTTTTCAAAAATGACCAAAGATAAGGAGAAAACCGAGGGCAAGCACCACCTTGCAAAGCAACAGTTAAGCATCAAACTTCAGTTATCACTCCAATTCAACTCAGACAGTTAAGCAAAGCGACAAATTAAAGGTGGAACGGACCAACGAGAAGACGCCACATGTGTCTGGTACGACTACAAAAACTACAATAGAGGATAGCCACATTTAATGAATTGCAGTATGAAGAAAACATCATAGCATACAAAACTACAGGTGCACATTAATGGGTTGTACACGAAAAGATCACGGAGATCAAGGAGTCAACCAAAGGAGATCATCAAGGATGATTTGATGGTTAAGATTGGTGTGACAAAGAAGTGGACCAAGATGAAGACACGTGCTTCCTCCAATGAACACATTCTTCCACATATAAATAGAGGAAGAGTGAAACTGAAAACCGATTCTCACATGCTCACTGAAGCTTACAGCAAATATAGAGCTTTCAAAGCATTCAAGTGTTTTCAGTTCACTCAACCTAGAAATAAGTCATCAACACATGAAGATCTTATGAAGACTTAGCTTCACCACGGTTGGAGAATTCTTTTTATTTCTTTAACCATTTTATCTGTGTGCTTAGGTTGTTTTAGGTGTCCACAGTAGAGACGAAAAATTCCTTGTGTGTCATTAGTCCTTGAAAAAGGATAATACCCTGTGTGGATTTCTTGTGTGACTACTGAAACCTAAGTGGGAATAAGAGTCTTAGTAGGCTATGTCCATAGGAAAATGTTTGTTTGGTAGGAATCCTATAAATCAAATAGCCTTGAAAAGAAGAAGAGATGACGTAGAAGGGTTACACCACCTTCGAACCTATATAAAAGTCTTGTGTGTTTTATGTTACTGCATTTACAACTTTCATTATTTATATCATGTTGCATGCATGATTCATGGCTTTTATTCTCATATGTCTTAGCTACTGAAACCTTCTAACTTTATAGTTAAAGGTTACATTATTTGTTGAAACTCTATCAAACACAAATTCTGTTATGCAAAATCTCTTAAGTGTTAGGCCGCAACACCCTTTTATTGTTGTAAGCAGAACATTATAGTGTCAGTTTGTCGCAAGTATCAATAGCTTACAATAGAACTGTCCGATAGAGCTAAAACTTGGAAAAATAGCAGAGGTTCATTCAACCCCCTATCTCTGTATCACTTGGAACGAACACAATCATATAGAGACTGGGGCATTTAAGCCTGGGCAGGTACGAGGGACTCGAGCTCGAAGTACAAAACTATTAGGCAATGGGTTTATTAAAGAAACACAATATGTGGTTTGGGTATCAAATCTCGTCCTTGTAAAGAAGCCAAACGGATCTTGAAGAATGTGCATCGAATTTACCGATCTAAACAAGGCATGCCTAAAGGGTTGTTTCCCATTGGCGAACATCGACCAGCTTGTGGATTCAATAGCAGGCCATACAATCATGAGTTTTATAGATGCATACTCAGAATACCACCAAATATCCATGACCGAGAAAGATCAGGTGCATACGACTTTCGTAACCGATAGGGCTCAGTACTACTACACAATGATACCCTCCGGATTAAAGAATGCAGGAACAACATACCAAAGGTTGGTCAACAAGATTTTCGCAGCACATATCGGGAAAACGATGGAGGTATATGTAGATGACATGCTCGTCAATATAGGATGAAGCTAAAGTTGAAGAAGTGCTCCTTCAAAGTAGGCTCGGGGAAGTTCTTAGGATACATGGTCAGCCAGAGAAGAATAGAGGCAAACCCCAAAAAGATTCAGGGCGTTATGAAATTGAATCCTCCAAGAATGATCAAAGACGTACAAAGCATAATTGGAAAAATTACCGTGCTGAATAGGTTTGTCTCAAGGTCGACTAATAAGTGTAAACACTTCGATGAGTTGATTAAAAAGGGGAAGGACGTCCAATGGAATGAGGAATGCGAGGTAGCGTTGGAAGAGCTAAAAAAGTTGTCACTTGCAACGACATCAGTGCTGGAAAAACCATAAGCAGGAGAAAAGCTCCAGTTGTACCTGGCTGTGTCAAAATACGCAATTAGTGCAGTCTTGGTCCAGGCTGAAAAGGGGAATGAAAAGCCAGTCTATTACATTAGAAAATCCTTACATGATGCTGAGATAAGATACCCCGGCAATGGAAAAACCGACATATGCTCTTGTGGTGCCAACAAGAAAACTCAGGCTGTATTTTCTAGTCCATCAAATTGGGTGCTGACAAACTTTCCGCTGAAACAGATGCTTAGCCGACCAGATGCTTATGGTAGACTATTAAAATGGTCCGTAGAACTAGGGCAATATGATTTGCACTATGCCCCCAGAACGACAATAAAAGGACAGACACTGGCCGACCTCATTGTCAAGCTCACACCAACAGTGACATTAGAGGAACCAAAGGAAGAGGAACCTTGGAAGATGTTTGTGGGATGGGTCAGCAACCGAAAATTCCTCAGTAGCATGTATTGTCCTCATAAGTCCAACCAGAAAATATCCAACCAGAAAATGTATCTGCTCGGCACTTAGGTTTCAATTCCTGGAAACTAACAATGAGATGGAATATGAAGCGTTTCTGACAGGACTAAACATGGCCAAGAAATTTGGAATAGATAACTTGGAAGTCTACAACGACTCCCTACTCATGATAAACCAAATATCTGGGCAATACATTGCAAAAGATGAAACAATGGCCAAGTACCTGCCCAGGGTAGAGCTAGCCCTAGTAGACTTCAAAAGGTTACGAGTAAAGAAAATCCCCCAATCAAGAATGCATAGGTCGATCCTCTAGCAAAGTTAGCCACCAGCGAAGGAGCTGTAGATATAGGGTCTGTAAATATAGGGACAGTTACAACATCAACATTAGAGTAGGAGGTAATACAAAATGCCGAGCTAAGGGATAATTGGATGACTCCGATCAGGCTATATCTCATTCTTGATGTCCAATGAACATATCCTTGGTTTATTTATAAATAGGACCTTAAGGAATAGGTCTAGAGAGTCGATTTAGATCTAAGTCAAATTCGAATCCAAGTCATATTTTCCACTCAATTGTAAACAGGAAAAAAGGGAGATTTTACTCTCACATTCATAATTCAGGCTCTCTGACCGATATATCAACAGGTCGGCCAGACCCAACCTAGAGCAATTTTGCTCGGGTAGGCTCTAGGCCCAGTGTTCTCTTTTTAATTCGATTTTCATCTTTTATTCGATTAATTCTTATTTAACTCAATTAATTTGGATGCTAGACCGAAGGGTTTGTTCCTTAGAAATTTCGATGTCAACATAATTTATAAATTGTAAATTGTATTTTAGTCTTTAGTAGTTTATATTTTAGACAGGATGGACTAAAGACATTTCACCCTTTACTTAGCTCACCCCATAAAAAAACATTTCAATAAAAGACGTTGAAATTTTTTAAAACACCATTTTATCCTTTTTAGGGAAAAAAACATTTCAATAAAAGACGTTGAAATTTTTTAAAACACCATTTTATCCTTTTTAGGGAAAAAAATTGAGACGTTAACTTCCCTTACTCCTTTATTTCTCTCTTTTCATCTTACTTGCTTCTTTAGTGTTATATTTTTTTAAAATTCATATAGAAAGATAATGCCAACATAATGATAGAAATTTCACGAATTAGTTAAATATATGAAAATTGTGTGAAAATCGTATGAAATAACATAAAATATCGATCAAAACTCGACTAGCTTCTTGTGGACCTGGTTGGCCGAACACGTAAAAGCATGTTCGGCCTTCATGACCGGACACATAAGTACGTTCATCATTGCCGAATGAAACTAATAGGATTTGACCTAAAGGATAATTTGGTATTTTCATTTTTTTTAATTAAATATGTATAAATTGGGTTGCTAAGTCATTGACGGGGTGTCTATAGTCCTACCCATTTAGAAATTAGAGACAGAGATTATGAAACACTAAATTATTAAATGTATATATATATGTATATATGTGTGTGTATGCATCATTCACAGAGTGTTCTACCATGCTCGATAAAATAAATAATAAAATTCAAATTGAACCATACAAACCACTAGTTTCAATTTAATAGTCTGTTTATGAACTGAAATCAAAATCGATAGCGTGACGGTGCTCCAATTTCAATATTCCAGTTACCCGAACCATTCGTTTGAAACCGAAACTGACTCCAAAGTCTTGCAAAAAATACAAAAACCATATTAACAGTCACCAACCATTGTTATGCCCATGTAGTTCCTGCTTTCTTTTGGTTGGGAGTCGTAAGCTAAAAATTGAATGATATAGGATCGAAGGTCTACCTTTATCAAGGTAGTAGGAGAAGGCTAAGTTAGTTAGAGATACTCAGAAAAAAGAGTCATATTTTAGTGTAACACCTAGGAACAATCTTCTCCTTACTAACCTACCTAATATATCGGTCCTTTTGCCCATACATCCCTACTTTTTCCACCTCCACCCCAGCGCTTCACCTCAAGAGGGGCAACTTCCACTCTTTTTTTTGAATGAAGAATGTGTTACTAAGGATCGGGAAGACAAATTGGATTGCCTGAATCACATCTTATATATTGTGTTAAAGTCACCTTATATTGATAGTTCAAATGCAACTTTTTTTTTCTCGATCGAGGGCACCACTTTACTTATTAGATTTGAAGAACCTGAGTGGCATCACTCTTTCAATCTACCCCACCAAGGAGAAGTTGAGTTGTTGTTCTACGTGGGGCACCCCTCCTTATTGTCTGAACCAGTTGAGCATCATTACATACATTTATATAATATTAGTCATATGTTTATGTAATATTACTTTTAACATTTATGTAATATAGAATATATATATACATATATATATACATCAATATAATATTGTTATTATAACATAAATGTATTATTATTATGACATAAGGATTACATAATTATAACATAAAAGTTCAGGAAGTTATATCATATCTGTTTAAAGAGAAGGTTTCCTATGAACAAGGTGCATGGATCTTAAATAATGCACCCGCTTGTCTTTTTTTTTTTTTTTCGCCCTTGATTTTTTATTTTTGATCATGATTTTTATGTTATGTTAGACATGTCTTTATATTATATTAGACAAATTTTTATGCTTATATTTCATACATTTAACTTCAAAAAAAAAAAAAACTAACTTCACCTATTTTGTATATGTACCTTTACGTACGTAGTATTAGTCATACATTTATGTTATGTTAGTCATACATTTATATTATATTAGACATACTTATATAATATATATATATAAAGGTATAACTAACATAACTAAAATGTGACTAATATAACTAAAAAATATGTCTATCATTACTAAAATGTATGAAAGATATAGTTATAAATTATAAATGTCTGAAATCAGGATACAAATATATGACTAACATAACATCAGAGTATGTCTTAACATAGCATAAATGTATGACACTTGGAGCGAATTCAGGTGGGTTTGAGGGCATCCACCCAAGCGCGTGGGGGTGCATTAGACGCTCGTGGAAGCGTGTTTTTGGATGCGTAGGTCGGGTCGACCCGAATGTATGAATCCCAAATCAATGCACCAGTTGCATAAATTTTTTTGTGTTGTTTAAATATCTTTATAACATAAATGCTATAATATATATTTTCACATTAAGTATGTTTGTTTGGAGTTACATGAGTCATATTTGAGGCTTCAGAATCTCAAATCTTTGTTTGTTAGGGGACATCGATATTTAGAATTATAAAATCCTTTCAAATACTGATCTATTTTACAAAAAAAAAAACATCATAATCATCTCTACCCTCTAACTTATTGATACACAAATTTCAACATTGATTTGATATCTACAGTAATAATACTGCCCTATAGAATCTCATGACAAACACATATTTTAACTATTCACATTTATTTATAAATTCTAAGATTTAAAATCGGATTTCTTCGATCCTATGTAATCTCCAAACAAACATACCCTAAGGTTAGATAACATAACTAAATAGTATCCATTCACACAGGATAAAAAGTGGACATGGACATAGCCATACGAGGGTGTGTGTTGAGTTGGATCGACCCGACTGCATGGATATAGATCTATGTATATAAATAATTATGTTGTGAATATTGTATACCCATGCATATTTACAATTAAAATCCATCATTGCGTGGGATGAAATTCTAGCAGGTATTACCTTACCCACGAGATATTATGCTAGTACACCTGATTAAAAGAAATTTATAATGAACTAATTATAGAAAAATGTAAATAGCAAAAAATAAATTGCAACTAGGAACCAAAACAACTATCAAGTAGTTATTAGGTTTAATAAGTTTCTCGAGATAATTGTGTGTAAGAGAGAAGTTTGGGAGAGAGCATGATGACATCAAACTCAACATTGAGTTTTCTAATTTTAGATCCGAACTTAACTCAAATTACTAATAATTCGTCACAAATTATTAGTATCTTATGTTGAATTTGATTTTATAAAAATCCATATATATATATATATATCAATATATTATATCACAGATAATTGTGTGCACCAATTACATAGATTCCTCGACCCGACTCGAATCCACGTTGACTTTCTTTATTTGCTTCAGATGCTAAAACATTTATGTTGATTTTTTGATGTGAAATTATATTAGTGTAATCTTTTTTACAAATATCATGACCTCTATATTTCGTAACTTAAAAAAAAATAAAGATTTAAAAAAAAATTAGTGCATTTTTTAAACAACTTGCATTTATGTGATATTACTCATACTTTTATGTGATATTAATTACACTTTTATATATTACATAAGATACAACTATATTTATATAAAAATGCAACTAACATTGTATAAATGTATAAATAATATCACATAAAGGTAAATTAATATATAAAATTTGCTAAAACTCTTCCTTTTTTTTTTTTTTTCTAAAGTACAACACATAAAGGTCGACATATTTGTACATAAAAGTCACACTAATACAACATAAAAGGGACACACACTTCAACAACAAAAAAATTGAAGTTAAAACATTACATAAAAGTCTCAATATTACAATATAAAATATAAATGTCATAAACATGACTTAAAAAAAAAAAAAAAGCGTGAATTTGGTTGACCCAAACCGACTGAACAAAAAATTGTTCAGGGCACCCAATGCACATAATTGTTACTCATATTATTTAGATGTATGCAATGGAAATTTCCTTTGTATAAAGCCTTTGAAATTCATCAAAGACACACACAGGACTTGTCAACAATTAAAACGTCATTGCATGGGATGAAATTCTAGCAGGCATTTTACGCACAGAGAGAGAGAGAGAGAGAGAGAGAGAGAGAGATTTTAAAGTACAAATTGAGGCACAAATAAGTACACATCAAATCTCCCTACTACCACTAATCCAGCGTCTTAAATCCAAAGGGGGAGAAGTAACAAAAGATGAACAGAAAACAAGCAGTTATATTCAAATTTTTCTGACTTTTTTTTTTTAAAATCTATCAGAACAAAGAAATTAAGCCTGATACATACACAAACCTGCTGGCACAAAATCAGTTTTCCTTTTCGTTTCTTCAATTTCTTCATGTTCATCATAATCATCAATCCATAGTCATCGGTTGACTGATGCAGCACCTGAAACGAGCCTTTCTGACAGTCGTCAAGATCTCGGTCTCAGCAACCTCTAGCATTCTGACCACCTCACTGAACGAGGGTCGAACATCAGGATTTGCATCCCAGCAAAGCGTCATTATCTGACTCAAAGCAGGAAGGCAATCATTTGGAATGGTCGGACGCACTCCTTTGTTCACAACCGCAAATGCTGCCTGAACAGCTGTCATATTCTTGAATGGCAGCATCCCTGCTATCAGTTCCCACAGCACTATCCCAAAGCTATAAACATCCACTTTCTGTGTGTAAGGCCTATGCTGGATCATCTCCCTGCATTTCCACATCTCAACCAATATTATTATATTCAAACTGGTCAATACAATGTATATGAATGAAAAACAAGAAGACATTATGATATAACCATCAATACAATTGATGCTCAACATACAAATACATATGCATTATATGCTGCCTCATTCACACACAGTCACTTAATATCCCCCTAGTTTGTGATTGAATGCCCCGAGAATTCAAGTACCAGAAAGCCATATATCTTTTACTAATAACAACCACCCTGCCTCTATCATTGCAATTCAATTAGAATCCCAGTTTACTGAATCAACATCTACTGGAACAAGTAATACCAGTGCCTATGCATCAATTGCAATCCCCATTCTTCCCTTTTGCCAAAAAAGGTGTCTCACATTTGATACAACCAAAACAAGATTCAATGGGACAAGTTGCACGATGCATGACTTAACCTAAATACCCCATTTTGGTAATGCTTGACCCAGTGGCACAGAAAAAACTGAACAACCATCAAGAACAGGAACTAAAGTTGATGATATATACCAAACATCTGCATACAAGGATAGGGGTGGGTGACTCAGAGCATACATAAAGCAGTGTTAAGGATTTAAAATCACAGCTCATTCATTGATTGAAAAAACAAAAAAAATAGACCTGAAATTAGGGTCCACTTGATCTCACAATCAGTATAGTCAACCAGAAAAAGGTAACCTGTTTTGTTTTATTTATTTTAGTTTCTAGGCAGCTTAAAAGCTAGCATGACAGAGCATACCACATATCATGATCAGGATTCACGTAGTTTGCTTATGCATTAATTTTTTTTACTTACTATAAATGCTTCACATTTCAGGAAGATAATATGATGCCAAGAATAATGAGCAGGGTTACAATAGCTTCTACGAGAATGCAAGTTTAAGGCACTAAAATATGCTCAAAAGGTAATTCATATAATACCGTAAGGATTCAATCATCAGCCGCCTATATATTGGCAAAGAAATCACATACACATCTCATAAGTCCATCATCTTTGGAAGGAGCAAATTCTAACAGACTATTGTCACATTGAATTAATATAACTAGAGCTTTGACAATTGCTTTGCTTTGATTCCACAGTTAATCACCTCAAGGCATGTCAAGCACTAGTCATATAGCTTCTGTTCAGCGATGTTATCATATAAAAAAAAATCAAAATTTATGCATTTCTTTTACAACATTAGATTTTAAGGTAATAGAACCACAGGAGTCAAATAGGAAACTTCAAGATATCCTCGTCTTCTGGGGTATGGCTCAGACTGCTTAGTATATGAACAATGCATGTGGTGAGATTGTTCACCACAATTTCAGTCCATGCATGATGCAACTTTAAGTTACTTCATTAAATGTGGGCCCAAACTACATGAACCCTACATATAACAGCGGGTAACTACAAAACAACTTGCAACCTATCTCACATCAGTCATGGGCTGTAAATAAGTCTCTTGACCATCTAAATTTACAAATATCTCTGATCCTATCAACTTTTCTATCTATAGAATCATTAGGCATGGAGGTTGTTAATTTACAGCTAAAACTTCGTCAAATATTATTCAATTACTAAATTAATAATCAGAAACATCACATGATCGCAATCTTATTTTGGGGGCAGGGGGAAGGGGTGATGAAGAAGCTTCAAAAGTAATGTTAAAGAAGGCAGAGAAGGAAAATGCTGCATGCATCAAGCATTCATTAATTTTAGCCACGTGACAGTGATTTTAATTGAGTGCCTTGAAGCTACAGCTAGCACAACAAAGATATGAGAAAAGGTCTTGATTTTATTCAAAAAATTATCCAAGAAAAGACAAAAAGAAAAGGTAACATCTAGCAACGACAACTGTGCTTAACATTATCCTACCAAGATTTCACCCTGTTCTCCTAACCATGCCCCTATTGATTTAAGAATATCTGGGTATATTTCCTGGTCAAACTGAGTAATCCTGCCTGGTACCACAAAATTAGCTACAGATACGAGATTTTACTCCTATCCTTTCCCAGTAAGAGGCCCCACAAAGAAAGAGCAGAGATTTGCTTTATTAATAATGATTCAACTCGATACATCTACCACAACATTAGACAAGAAAGGGAAGTTAATCACCTTATCTCAAACCCCAAATGCCAGTAACCTTTAGATTCGGCTCTGGCCTCCCATATATCATTATCGAGAGCTTCTATGAATATTAATTGTTTCAATAGTATGTTGGTCTTTATGGCTAGAGAGGAGAGAGGAACAAGAGAAATTTGAAGATTCTGAAGAACCCATTTTAGATATTGCAATAAATTCCTTTCTCACTGCAAAAAAACTTCTGCAATTAGTTGTACAGGATGGTCACAGGACTAGGGCTGAAAATCTTTAATTTTCCACCAATCCTCCTTAGGTAGTAAGCAAATATTCACAACCCCTTTTACATAAAATTCGTGGAACATCTACATTTGCACATCTAGTAAACTGTTTTTTGGAGGTTATAGGATGCTAGATCTTATTTTAAAATGAGTTTTCTTACATGTTTGGGTAAGACAAGATACTGGAGCTATTAGGATGCTGTCAATGACAATTCTATGATTAAAATAGTTTAATAGGACATGATTGAGCTGGGAGAAAATTTAAAAAACCTCTCTTGTGCATGGAGAAAGCAATGTATGACAGGTTTATTAGGAAATGAAAGTAAGACCACAAACAGACTTGGAGCAAAAAAAAGGAAACGTCTGCAAAGAATTTAAGATTTGAAGCAAGAATAAGATATACTGAATTATATGTTCCAGTCTACTATGTATGGTTTAGGTATCAGGAACAAAAGACACCGACAAAACTAGTTAGAGATATTAATGGCCCTCCATATTTCTCTATATGTTACATCTCGACCAGAGTAACAGAAAGGAAGATATAAGAGCAATCTTTTACATTTCAAGGTACAATATGAGCTCAAACTATAGACACGGACAATGAAGTGACATGAGGTATGAGTTCATCTTCATCAGACCCTTAAAAAAGTTCCTAAACGATCTACATGCACAAAAACACAAGGAACTAGACCATGCAAAAAAGCTCAATGCACTAAGTAGCACAGCACTAATCCTGAAATAAATGACTTTAAGTTGCCAAGCAACCAATTTATCTGATTCCTTCGCAGACTGAAGAAAACATCATTGTAATTAGAAGAAAAAAAACATCATTCAAAGCTACTCAAACCATCAAATACACCAAAACTAGTGAGATTTTTCTCAATCACAGGATAAGACCAAAAATTAGAAGGCTAAGCAGATCCCATAGCTAGAGCAAGAAGACTATCATTTTCACATCATAATTATCTGAGAGACGTTGAATATGCAAGAACGTGGCCATGCACTGTCTTTTTTAGTTTTATTTCAAAGATCCCACAGGGCTTTACAAAAAATCAGAAATGCCCATGAGCAAGACATGTAGTGAATTTTTTAATGCTACAACACACTCCAATAACATGCATCAAGCAGGTTCAAGCATGCCATATTGTCAGGAAAGGAACGCATTTAAATTGGTAGTGACAATCTTGATTTGGTTCGCAATAATAATGTGAGCAAAACCAGTAGCAAATTGAAGAAAATCATATGTTCTTTGGTCAAAGACCATTAATGAAAGGATTTTTTTTTTTTTTTTTACAAAATAACTGCAGAACAACCCTTTGAACTTGTAGAAAATTATCTAATTTATTGTTTATATCAATTGTCTAAACATACAAATGACAATTAAAATCATACAATGAAGATTTTAAACCCTTCTTGTTTTGCTTTTCCTTTTTCCTATTTTCCTTTGAAAAAATTCTTTTTTGTGGGAGATGTATATACAAGGAACTACCTTCTTCCAAGAAAGGCAGAACAACTACATATTATATCAGCTCAGAAAGACATTATACCACTTTGAGGAGAATACTATACGCTAAGGCAGAGAAAATTAATATTAACAGTCTATAAAGATAAGTGTGCATTACTTGGGAAATTAATGAGAGAGAGACTGAGAGAAAAGAAATATTCAGTTCAAAAAATGGCTCAAGCCCTAGATCAGACATATACCATAGAATGTAAGCGCTACACAAGATGATAAAATGGAGAAGAATCGGATACTTACGGGGCCATCCAACGGTACGTTCCAGTCTCTGGTGTCATACCTTCAGTCTGCACTTCAATTCGAGCTACGCCAAAATCCGCAATTTTAATGGACTTGTCAGCAGCAATAAGAAGATTGTCTGACTTCAGATCTCTGTGGATTAAATTCAGCCCATGCACATATTCCATCCCTCGAGCGACATCCAAGGCCTGCTTAACAGCCAGTTTTAGTGGCACAGAACGGTTCTGACGCTTTGCCAAGAACTGACGCACTGAACCCCCCTTGGCGTATTCAGTAACAATACACCAGACCATAGGTTTGCGGCATGCACCAATAAAGCGGACGATATTCGGGTGCCTTAATGTTGCCAGCATCATCACCTCCTGCTGAAACTGCTGTTCCATCAGGTGTGCCCTATCCACGTCATTCTCCGGCTTTTCTAGAAGCTTAATTGCAATATCTTCACCATTATATGTGCCTCTGTAGAGTTTACCAAAAGCCCCCTGGGCGAAAGCAGGGCCCATATTGAGCTTCCTCAGGTCAATAGTCCACTCATCATAATTACCAAGGCCCTCGGTAGGATGTCGAGGATCCATCAAAGCTTGAGCCAGAGCATCATCACTCAACCCTTGAGACACCTTACCATGATTAACACTAGCAGCGACAGAATAATCTTTGACACGCTTGAGGCCCTGGTGGCCCAAGATGCGAGTGTGTGACTCATTAGATCCAACACTGCTGTTGTCCATTGACATGGCAACAGAGCCTCCCCCATTGCTCATCTGCAAGCTCCCAAAACTATCAATGGACATATTTGACCCCTCATTGAGCTTGCGATAAAAATTTTGAGAGAAATCAAAATTGTCATGGTTATTGTTCAGGTCGATAATTCCAGTAAATTTCGGACCCTCCAACATTTTCTTATATTCTATCAATAAAGTAGCAACAGCAGAAACCTTGAAAGTTTCTATATATTCTGCACCAGCATTCCAGGCAACCTTGTCACCAAAGCCCTACAAGAATAATGACAAAAACATGTCAACTAATAATAGATTTCAACACATTACAAAAGGTAGTACAAGCCCATCAATGAAATAGTCAAATTAAGATCCGAAAACTGAGATAAATCAAGAAAAAAAATTGTAATCGTTACAGTAATAAAGCTAGCTAATACAAAAACCCTACAAACAAAAGATCACATTAAAACATTATGTGAAAACCCTTCAAAACTTAGCCCAGAATAAAATAATATATTTACATATAGCGATCAAAATTCAACTAAAAAACACTCCTAAAATATAAACAGGAACAAATCATCCTCGCCTAGGACCCAATTCCTTTCTTCTCGTCAGTTGACAATATTTACAGTCAACACAGGTCGTCCCACAATTAAAACTTCCAATTCTCCAAAACACAAACAAGATCAAATTTCTCGCCCAAAAACCCATCCATCCCCAAAATAGCCAGCCAAAATCAAACCCCATTAAACGACATGCAGAAAAAAAACCACAAACCCTCTCAATAGGTATAAATTCAGCAAAACACACCTCGATCGAGAGGGGCTTGACTTTCCTTTTCCGGAAAAAATCCGATAGGACTTGGCGGGAGTAAATTTCAGGCCCAAAACCTCGAAGAGCTTGAGCTGTCACAAGGAGAGAGAAGGCTGGACAGAGCGAATAGGAGAGAGAGAGAAGGAGGAGAGGATTGGAGAGAGACAGAAAGGGAAATTGAAGCTAATGAATTTTCACATTAAATATGAAATCCCAAATGGAAATATATATGCAGAGACATAGTCTTCGTCTACTTTTTTTTTTTTTTCTTTTTCTTTCTTTTCTGGGGTGGGATCCAGTGTGGTGCAGCCCATCTAACAAGAATGGCTCAGGCCTCATCATTGCCGTTAATTTGGGATGACAGAACATTATCAGGCCATATCTTGACCGTCTATTTGAGATGATAGAATGTGAAGTTAGCAATTACTAATTGTTTAAAATATCTAATATTTCCTATAAATAGAATGGAGAATATTCCTGTTAAGGAAAATGTTAAAATGATTAGCTCATGTTATGTTAATTGTTGTTGATGTGTAATGAGGATACCTGATGCGTCGAGTGGACACATTAATATATACCAACGATGGGTAAGATAGTAGGATTGTATCTATTAATGTTATATTTGTATTGATGGCGTTTTAAAACCAGTGGATTGTATATGCATATAGGTATATACTTATTTTAAGAAAAATATTGAAATAATGTTATAATGAAAGTGTGTTGAATCGAGAATAGACGTAAATGAGAATTTGGTAAAATGAAATGGTTGAATAATTGAAAAATGACGTTTCTTTTTGTTCAAGTCCTTTTTTTGTTTCATTTGTGCGTAATTGAATAACGAATTAAATTAAATTAAATAATATTTTATATTTTAATACGCATTCATAGATAAAACATCAAAAATACTAGTATTAATGTACATATTTTCATCCTTAAAATATTGATACATACGAAAACTCAAACGATGGAGATATTAGTATTTAAATTTTACAAAACTATGATATCAAATTTTGATACTAAAACTAACGCTAGTTATATTTATTTATATTAATTATCAATATTTTCTTAATATTTGTCCATATTTGGTCAGATTTATGTTTTACACACGTACATTAACATTCGCTTTCATGTTTTAGTTATTACGTACATGTCAAATAAAGTACAACAGAAATAATATATACATGTATGTATATACTTTTAGTAGGAGAGGTATTTACAAGTATATGAAATCTATGGAATGACAAAAACTTGTATGAAACGGATGCACGGATCTTAGCACCGTGGCTGATCCGAACTCATTTTTACTCACTCTCATGCACCCTACGTCTCAACTGTCCGCGACTCCACTCATGCATGTTCATATCCTAATAAACATATAATATGTTTTACGTATTTTACTGATAAGGTTTAGTTATGGTAGTAATAAGTTTATGGTATGTTAGTAAGAATACTCTTAACATTATATTCCTTTTTTTAATGAACATATAATATTTTTTGATATCTTAGTAATAGTAATAGGGTAATGACAATACTGCATTTATGTTATATATATCAGTAGCACACTTGCATTATATTCATCTTCGTATTCTGATTAGAGGTGCCCATCTAGTTCATGGTTCCGGTTCCGAATGGATGGAATCGGAACCGAATTGTGGGGGTTTCGGTTCGAAAACGGGCTGTTCAGCCGCTTCGAACCGGTTTTTTCCTTCTTTTTTTTATTTTTTTAAATTTATATTTTTCATAACCAATTTTGATTTTTAATGTTTATTTCAAAGTATATCATGATAAATTGAAATTTATAATAAAAAAATTAATTAGAGTGGGACAAACAATAATTAAGTGAACAAACTTTTTCATTATAAATTGGAAAATTATTACAAGTTAGAACTTTAATTTTGAATTTAGAACTCTATCTATCTATTACAAAAGTCTATCTATTACAACTTTTCAATTATACATTAGAAGTCTAAATATTGAAATAACAATAATACATTGAAATATTTTACAACTTTGTACTTGAATTGAAATGAAATAAAAAGTTATGATTTTAATGGTGGCCAATGGGAGGGGGAAAGATTGAAAGAGCTTGAGTTTCATTCTAAGTTTATAAATGAAATTAATTTCATTTGCAAACTTACAATGAAATTGTCTATGTATCCTTAATTTTTGTCGAGATTGGTTCCACTGGTGGAGGAGGATGTGTTTGAATCGTATTCATACAAGTCATATTCATCTTCATCCAATTGTGAGAAATCAAGATGTTGCTGACATGTAGCATCTTTAACCCAGTTCTCAAGAAGCATGATATTTTGTACATTCTCCTTAGCCAATTTTGCTCGTTTCAGATTCAACGTATGACTAGTGATTCAAACATCTCCATCGTCAATCTCCAAGGAACACTTGATCTAGGCCGTTGGATCAAAATTCAAACAAAACCGCTGGTTCACAACAGATCTCTCATCTCGGTCGTTGATCTCCAACGGTTATATCACTTTGAATGTGGACCATACACGTGACATCCAAAAAATTTTTTTAAAAAAAGAGTAAACCCGCGATTTGCAATATATGGAATTGGAACCGAACCAGTTAACCATGGTTCACGATTTCGGTTCGGAACTAGAATCGGGCCAACAGTTTCCCGAACCGTTGAATGGCTGTTCGAATTGGATGGACACCTTTAATCTCGACTAATACATTTTAGTTATGTTAGTGATATATTTTCAATATGCTATTGATATAATTATGTTATGTGAGTAGTACTATTGCATTATATTAAGGCAACAACTTATATACCCCTAGGGCACATAGGGACACAAATTTAAGTGTTATATACATGCTCTCCAGGTGTTATATATATACTCTATAAGTTTAGTGTAAGTAATTTCTCCACATATGTATATATATATATATATATATATATATATAATGTATTTAGTGTGAAATTATATGTCATTCTAAGTATTTTTTAAATTAATATTTGTAAGTGTCTCATCAACAAAATTTTTATTTTGCATTTTTTAATATTATATCCATTTGATCTAATAATATAAATATTGTATTAATTTATTCTCATTTTATCGATCTTAATTGAATTAATTTTTATTGAAGAGTTTATTAAAAATCAACAATAGATATCCAAACAATAATTTCAATAATAAATATTAATTTGCATGGGGATAATTTATACCATAATAATATAAATTAATAAATAAATATATAACATTATTAAAAATGTGTGTATATACATATATGTATATATAATATGTATTTGGTCTGAATTATATATCATCTTAAATATTTTTTAAATTATAAATATCTTATAATCAAAAAAAATTTAGTCTTTTACTTTACATTTAGGGCATCGTATATTTTATATGAGAGTGCACATTTTGAATTTATATGGCTCACCTGATTATTTAAATTATATGTTTAGTTTCTAATTATATCGTCATCATCATGATCGTAGACTACTACTACATTTTGATTCTGTGTTGAGCTTAAATTGTAATGATCAATGTCTTGCTATATCAATTAATTTACGTGATACTTATAAACGAATAATTATCTGTCATCTTCGATGTTAAGCAATATTAATAAAAAAATTATAATTCAATTTATTTTGAAATAAAAGGTTAAAAATACATAATTGACAATGTTTGCATCAAGTTCCTACTTAAAATTTATAATTTTATTGTGTAATGTTTCTATATATACATATATACTCACACACACATGTATTTAATTTTAATAACTGAATTGATTTTTAATTCATAATTTTTTAAGTTTTTTTAGTATATTTAATTTAAGTGACTGAAGATATTAGTTTGTAACACAGATGATAAAAAAAATGTTTCGACTATAATTGTTGTGTATAAAGAAGTTTTTAAAAAACTTACAAACTTTACAGGTAGAATTTCCAATTTTGATTTGAAGATCATGATATTGATACTTTTGCTTTTAGTATTAATCATAGATTAGTGAATTGGATGTGTATAATATCAATATATTGTTGTGAATTGAATTATCTTAAGCAAATTTATACTTTCTTAGTTATTAAATATCATATTTCTTTTATATACTAAAATTATTTACACTATATTATGAAATAATTAATATTATTATATCACAAAACGCGCATCGCGCGGATGTGAGTACTAGTATACATAAAAGGAATATGTTAAAAAGCATATTACAAACATATTTTAATTGTTTAAAAAGAATTGAAAAAGATATGTATATAATAAATGAACAATAACAACATGCCAAAATATTTTATGCAACTAGATCCATGCACCCGGATCGACCCGCCCCACGTGCCTCTAACGTGTGTTTTCATGCGCTCCAATGTGCTCTCACGCGCCCCCACGTGCCTGGTGGGTTCGCTCAAACCCACCAAGATTCGCTCCAGGCAGTCATACTCTCATGTTATGTTAGGGCAACCTTCATGTTATGTTAGTGTTACCCTCATGTTATGTTAGTATTACCATCATGAGGGTAACACTAACATAACATGAAGTTAACTCTAACATAACGTGAGGGTCACTCTAACATAACATGAAAGTATGATTAACATTGTTTTTTACCTTCATGTTATGTTAATGTTACTTTCATGTTATGTTAGTGTTACCTTCATGTTATATTAGTGTTACCTTCGTATTATTTTAGTTAAGTAGTTTTAAACTAAGGGTATGAAATTTGGAGATGGGGTCACATTAACATAACGCGAAGTTAACTCTAACATAACACGAAGGTAACACTAACATAACGTGAAGGTAACGACCAAAACATGCGAAAAAAGTAAAGAGGAGCGGGCTGGGCAGGCCAACCCAGCCGCGCGCGGCCCAGTTTCACG
The DNA here is from genome assembly GCA_005771605.1 of Scutellaria baicalensis. Taxonomy (NCBI): domain Eukaryota; kingdom Viridiplantae; phylum Streptophyta; class Magnoliopsida; order Lamiales; family Lamiaceae; genus Scutellaria; species Scutellaria baicalensis. Next base: position 20,645,270 of record CM016728.1, read on the forward strand.
GATATGAGATTTGTGCAACTGATGCACAGAAGAGTAACCCTAACAACATTTCTTAGGTAAGGTAATGTGATTATGGAAATATTTTTTTTAAAGAAAAAGTAATCTTAGTAAAGTCTAGAAATATATTTATTATCCATTCAAAAAAAATCAAAAATATATTTTCTTCAAGACCATCTCTCTTCTTCCTTTTCATATGTTAGATTGTAATCTATCTATTTCGATTCAATCAATTTTTTATTCTTCAGCCGTTGGAATGGAGAGGTATAGAGAATAATTGCCAGTTTATAAGACCACTCATATTTGTTTCTAACATTGCTAATTTTCTAATTCCTAAAAAGTAATTATAGTTTTAATAACTTTTAATTTAATTAGTAAATTACTGGTTTTGGGGTTTACATGAAGAGAAATGAAATCTCCCTCTTTGTATAATTATTTTGTTTTAATGATTTTATACTTGAAGGATCAATTATTTCAAAAAATGAAATAATTTGCAATGTAATGTTAAAAAAAAATTCAATGATAGTACAATCTATAAATATATAAAACACAAATAAAAGATGGATTTGATAAACTTTGATCGTCATACAATCTACACTTTTTTTAGTTTCAATGATAGGACAATTGTATACAATCTACACTTTTTTTAGTTTCAATGATAGGACAATCGAATCCGAGTTTTTCGTTACTAAATTGTTAAACATTAATTTACAAATATAGACTATGGATTTGAATAGCTATAAAAAAAGTTAGAGCTTTAAAACAAAAAAAAAAAAAAGAATGAAAAGAAAATGTTGACCAAACAGAGTTGTAATGCTTTGAAATGAAGACAAAATATTGGTCAAAAGAGTTTTGAAGAACTCATTAATTACCCCACAATAAAAACCATAGAATTAATTACCCCACAATAAAAACCATAGACATTTGAGATAGAATGATTAAACAAAAATAGATGCTAAAAAGGACCAAAATGTAGTGTAATGTTTTGCAAATTAATGAAGAAATATTGGCCAAAGAAGTTTAAATGAGTTCAATAATTTACCTCAAAATAAAGCCCTAATGATTGGGGTTAAAACTAATCACTTGTGAGTCGAATTTTTCCCACCTCTTTATTGAACGTTGAAGAAGTCAGCAGCAAAAACCATAAAAACTGCAGAAATTTACAAAGCATGGTTGGGAGTATGAATATCTATTGAAACATTTTATGATTTGAAGGTGGTGTTGTTGAAATTACTCACTTTTAATTTAGTTTTGATAAAAACTTATATGAGTTGGGTCATCGGCTGTATGGATATGAGATTCATGCACCCTGATCGATCCGGTCCATACGTCTAAAAATGTGCTCCCATGCACTCTCACGCACCCCACGCACCTGGGTGATGCACTCAAACCCACTCAAATTCACTTCAAGTGTTGTGTCTTTATATTATGTTAGACATGTCTTATTTTATGGTAGATCTAACATAATATAAATGTATGCGTAATACAACGTAAAAGTACATGTACAAAATGTGTCAAAATTGAGTTTTTTTTTTAAGTTAAAGTATTAAACTTGTGTATAAAGGTAGGTCTAATATAATATACATGTAGGTTTAACATAATGTAAAAGTCATGACCAAAAAATAAAAATTCAAGTTTGAAAAAAAACAAAACTGACGGGTCGGTCCGAATTGACTAGGGTGCATAAACCTGTTTCACATGAGAGCTTCTCTATAGTTTATTGTTGCACCACTCAAAAAACAATGTCCACAAAATGGTAAGATGATTATGCTAAAAGTGACACTTGTGTGTCACGGTGCCCCCAACTTAACCTATTATATGGTATTATATATATATTCTACATGTATCATATGTATACTCTTATATACATATGATACCTGTAAAATATATGTATTATCATATGTATAACACCAAGAAACATAACACCTATAGAGTATATATATATATAACACCTAAATAGCATATGTATAACACCTAAATCTGCCAAAAATCAAACCGGCTAACAACAAACTATCACACATAATACATAAATAATGTCAATTCACCTTTTTCATAAACAATATACTAACCCCACCACAACATAACTATGTTAACTATCCTAATATGATACATTATTCTACTAATTAGTGAGAGTCTTATCTAAAGTGTAGCATTGAGTCACCGCACAACTAATTCCACTATGACTAGTGAAAAAAAATGATAACAAAATATTCTAGTCTATTTAAGGTGTTATAATTTCAAATTAGTGGATTTGGAATACTTTGATTTCAAATTTTATAGAATTAAACGCAAAAAATAAATTAAATTAATGTTTTTTAGCTTCCAACCTAAACTTTTTTTATTATTAAAATGTAATCTGAATTATTAAAATTTATCGAATTGCAACTTTTGACCAATTTTCTGGTAAAAGCGTGAATAGGTGACCATACATTGAAACCATAAGGATATTCTTGTAATATTGTAATTTAAGGTGAATCTCATATAAAGTAAATGTGAGTGTTATGAGTTCAGATTTTTGTAGGAAAATGTTCAAAAATTGCAATTTGATAAGAAAAAAAAAGTTTAGGTTGGAAATTGAAAAAAAAAAAAAAAACCAGTAGTTTTTTCCCCTGCCATTTAACCCAATTTTACATTTCGAGTACCCAATCCATACAACTGACACAAGGCTATGGGAGCTTTCTTTTCTTAATGAGTTCGGGGATTGGAAGGGAGAGAATAATAAAAATTAAAAGTTTAGATGATCCAAATTCGAATTTGATTGTCACACAATATACACATTCTGTAATAATAAAAAGTTACTCTCCTGTGCACCAGTTGCACGGATCTCTGGGCCATGCGCGGGCTGGGCTGGCCCGTCCAGCCAACGCCTCTTTGTTTTGGTCGTTATCTTCACGTTATGTTAGTGTTACCTTCGTGTTATTTTAGGGTTACCTTCGTGTTATGTTAATGTGACCCTATCTCCAGATTTCATACTCTTAGTTTAAAACCATTGAACTAAAATAACACGTATGTAATACTAATATAACATGAATGTAACACTAACATAATATGAAAGTAATATTAACATAACATGAAAGTAAAAAACAATGTTAATCATACCTTATGTTAGTGTTAGTGTAACACTAACATAACATGAAGATAATCCTAACATAACATGAGAGTATGACTGACTGGAGCGAATCTTGATGGGTTTGGGACGGGTCGACCCGAATCCATACATCAATTGCACAATTTTTTTTGCCCATAATAAATACTATTTGAGCCACAAAACTCGTGTTCAAGCACATGCTGTGCACTGCACACAACTGTATGAAGTTACACCGGAGAGAAGTGTTGGCTATTTTTACTGTTCTTCCCAGTCGCTCTACTCTAGTCTCTCTCTAGTCATCTCTCCCCCATAATCAATCGTTCTCTGTAAAACCCCCGATCCATCCCTGCTCAATTGATTTCTGGTTTTCTTCTTTTGGATTTCCAGAATCAACGAAAGGCTAATCAAGGTTGACTGTGGAGATCTCCTTCGATGTTTGGTCTTCGCATTTCTCGCTCTCTCTCCTTCATCTTGCTCTCTCTCTTGGTGAGTTTTTTTTTTTTTTTTCTGAAAGTTATTGCACTTCTATCCATCTCTTCTGGTAGCCTTAGCTTTCGAATATCGGTGTAAGTTAAATGAACCCCTTTTGATCGGGAGAATTTGGAATTCAGAAATTAAGATAGGAATTGAAAAGTGGATGAGCTAATTGATATTCCTTAGTTGAAATGTCGATGTTTTGATGAGATCTTTTTATTATCTGTTGTATCAGTTATTAGGGACTGTGTCAAATGGGGCTCCATTTGGGAATCGGAAAAGTGGGAAATTGTCGTCGGTGTTTTCTTTGTTTAACCTCAAGGAGAAAAGCCGGTTCTGGAGCGAGTCCGTTATACGGAGTGGTATGATGTTTTTCTGTGAACTTTGTGTGTGTATTATGCTGTGCTCTTTGGTCAGATCATTGCAATTATCGTAACTTAATTTTTCCTTTTGTGTAATTTGCATTGTTGATGAGTACAGAGCTTGATGATTTGGAATCATCTAACCAATTTGATGCCATCAACTACACCAAGGCAGGTACTTATTCTGTATTGCGATACATTTCAGAAAATGACCCTACATTTTTCTATATTTGATTGACCTAGCTTCAAGTCTTCTGTTTTGATGGTTAAAAGGAATTTCTAATCACTGGAGAATATAACCAACGTATTCAAGCAAAAATTGATTCCATAAGTTATTTTATTCGTTGAAGCCCTTCATGTGGTTTTTGGAACTCTTTTTACCATTCTGCATTTGTTAAATTTCAGTCAGGTGCAGATACATATACATCAGAGCACTCTCTGAAACTTCATCTTCTAGAAAATCCAATGAATGGATTACGTAAATTAGCTATGAATCAAGTTTGATTGATGTGCTTATTTATGCATCTCCAAAGGCAGTGAAAGTTGATAGTTTGGATTCTCAGAACACTTTGCAGTCGGATGGACATTGCCACCCAAATTATAGATTAGTTATAATGACTATACCATTGCTAAAGTTAACTAACCTATTGTTTTGCTAGTAGTTTGTGTCATTAACATCAGGCAATGAAAGAGAGTTTGTGTAAAGGTTTAAGTGAGAGCTTATTGCTCTCACGACCACAACAGAATCCTTATTATGTAGGTGCACATGAATTTCATTACGTGTAAGCTGGACATAGAGGTGTTATAGAATTAGAAGCCATACCCCATTCTTGTAGTTAGCATACATCTGCTATGAAGAAGTGCTGCTATAAAAAAGAAGATTTGCTTATTGTTGCAATGACTGCCTGATGCTATAAAATTTTTTGGACTGGCACCATTCTGAAAGAAAAAAACCTTGAACTTTCTTTCTATTTTACCAATATGTCAATGGATCAATAATTAAATTGTTTATCCAGATATGTTTCATGAGGGACGTGTTTTAACACTTCTTTTATCATCTCTGTGTGCCTCATTTTTTCTGTCTAATTTTTTTCACCTAGACTTCATAATCTTATTAACAAACTAATCAAGACTGTTAATCAGCATTTCTGTTTCTGAGTTAGGTATTCAATTGCTCCAATATCACTAGTTTACGGTCATATTAAATTTTGCATTATTGACTTCTTACCCTTGTGTACGTACATGTAAATTGGTATGCTGTTTAAATTTTATATTATGAGAATTGAAGTTGTATATCTCTTGGATCTTAGGAAATATTGCAAATTATTTGAAGCTTTTGGAAGTTGACTCAATGTACCTACCAGTGCCTGTAAACTTCATTTTTATTGGATTTGAAGGGAATGGGGACAAAGGTATATGAAGATGCTACTCAATATAACTTTAAAGCTTCACTTAAACGGCCTAGGGGTTTGTGGACATGTTGGCTCTTATTTATAACTATCTCCTCTTTCTTGTCTGCAGAATTCAAGCTAAATGCTGAAGAGCTAGAGCGCTGGTTCACAAAGATCGATCATATATTTGAGCACACCAGAATTCCAAGAATTGGAGAAATTCTTACGCCATTTTACAAGATTAATATTGATCGTGAACAACATCATCACCTTCCTCTGATCAGTCACGTAAATTATAAGTATTAATCACAGGACTATTTTATCCTTTAATGTTTTTGCTGTTGTGTCTGATGTGAGAAAGTATACCTTGCAGACTATTTTGTAGAACCTATTGCTTTATTTTTGATATCTTTTGTTGTTATTCTGTTAAGTATTTTCTATTCATGTTTTGTCAAATGCACCTGTAGCTTTTCTGTTCATGCCATCCAAATGGGTGAAAAAGTCACATCCATATTTGAGCGTGCTATTGACATCCTGGGCCGCAGGGATGATGTATCGGGTACCAGGTATTTTGATGCCCTGTATTTAGGAGATTGATGTATTCTCTAGCATTATCGCTCTATCATCTATGCTCATTGTTTGTAATTTTCATGTGCTTCATTTCAAAGGGATGACGCAATAGGTCTTTGGCAAGTTGATGTTGATTTGATCAGTGTTGTCTACAGCAGCCTTGTGGAGTATTTACAGTTAGAAGATGCATATAATATCTTTATTTTGAACCCGAAGCGTGATCCAAAAATAGCTAAATATGGCTACCGGTAAGTCTTCTTGAAATGGGAATTTTATTACATTTGTGTCGTGTGACTAATCATGTCTATGGTAGCTATTACTATCTTACAATAAGAAGCTACCCATTTATCTGCTGCATGATTGCTAGCATCTTTGTAATTTCAAGTCTTTGCGTTTAGTGGAAGCATTATACTTCAATACCACGTGTAATTCTTCCATAATCTCTCATTTGTATATTACGTAATACCTGTTTGTGTCCTGAAGATTTTTTTTTTTATTTCAGTGTTTCACAAATCTACTGTGTTCATTGACTTTGATTTCATATTACAGGAGAGGCTTATCTGAGACTGAAATAAACTTTCTTAAGGAGGTAAATTTTTTGACTAAGACGACTCTTTTTTCCCCCCCTTTTTTTCTCAGATATTCATTTTCATTGTCAAGATTTTGAATCTCATCTGATAACATGCAATATTGAATTTCATTAGATATTCCAAATTCTTCACAAATTATGTCCAATTATTGTTTCTTATGCTGTAAAGAGCCATATTTTTACTAGTTCACTCAGTCATTTTGCCAGTTGGAGCTACATGCTCTATCTTCATGCTCTTCTTTTTTCCTTTTTACACTATTCCATTCAATCTTAGGTGCAATTAATTTCTGCAGAATAAGTCCTTGCAAACAAAAATTCTTCAGTCTGGAAAAGTTCCGGAGAGTGTTCTTGGTGCGTAGACCATGTCTTTGGATTCGCTTCTCTTTTTTATATGGCAAGTTGACAAACATATTTTGCAATCACTAATTCATACATTGATAATATTGATAGCTCTTGATAAAATCAAAAGACCTTTGTATGAAAAGCATCCGATGTCAAAGTTTTCCTGGACTATAACGGAGGAGATCGACACGGTGCGTTATTCTCTTGCCTAAATATGATTTATTTCTGGTTGTAACTAATATATTGGAGAATGGAGAAGTGTTTGAAGTTTGCTCAACTAGTTATGGCTCAATTTTATTTGCCACATTCTGTGAACTTCTGCATTGGCATTATAGGCAATATCCAGATTTCTTTTCAGTTTGAATCTTCATTAAGTATCTTTTGGTAATGAAATTTGCAAACACATATGGAGCCTTCTGTCAATCACTCACTACTGCGGCTCTCATCTCTATGTTGATCTGACATTTGATGGTAACACTTGCTGCAATGGTTGTTGCCCAGCAAGTTCAACAAGTCTGAGACAAGAAATGTACAAGGAAACAGCTATTCCAATCCTTCTATGAAAAAATTTAGTATTCTGATTCATGATTTTCCTTTACGTTTCTGTATGTTACTGAATAATTTTCAGATAGAATGGTATGATAGATGCTTAGATGCATTGAACAACGTTGAGAGGCTGTATCAAGGGAAAGACACAGCAGATATTATTCAGAGCAAGGTCTTGCAGGTATGTTCTCTTATGATGTTAGTATGTTAACCTATTTACCAGTTAGGTAAAGCTTGTTTCACATCTTGTAATAAGCAGTATCTGCATAGATTAAATTGTGAAAATTTTATTGCGAGTGGCGCAGGCCTGTTAAGTAAGTTTCTAATTTGATTTTCAAAATTTCTCACAGTTTTTGAATGGAAAGAATGATGATTTGAAGCTTCTCTTTGATAAAGATTTGAAGTCTGGAGACTTTAGTGGCTTTCATGCCGAATGTCTCACAGATACTTGGATCGGAAACAATAGGTTGAGTACCTCGCTTTTCCTCTTTTTCCTTATCTCTTGATTATTGTTCTGTTCTTGAGATTTGATTCTTAATTGTTGTTGATTGGCATTACTAGGTGGGCATTTATTGACTTGTCTGCAGGTCCTTTTTCATGGGGACCTTCAGTTGGTGGAGAAGGAGTACGTACCGAACAAAGCCTACCAAATGTGGGGAAAACAATTGGTGCAGTTTCAGGTACTAATTATTCTGGTCTGGTGGAATCATCTGTTTTTCATCATTCCATTTATTTCTTGTGTATAACTCATTTGGTTATTGAGGCTATGGTTAATATTGAATTTGATTTTTTGATGTTTGTCTGTCATTTCCATATAGAATGATCACTACTTACTGTGCAAGCCTATCTGATTTTATTTGTCGCTAGCCCTGTAATATTCCTGTTACTACAAATGTGGTGGTTGTTTTTAACCTTACAATATTTTGTATTGCATCCAGAAATTTCAGAAGATGAAGCCGAAGATCGCTTACAAGTTGCAATTCAGGAGAAGTTTGCAGTGTTTGGTGAAGTATGTATTTATTTGTTTTTCTTGCAGTATTCAATAATTTTGAACATTTCTTGTAATTTTGTCAAGGTTAATACATGATGATAGAATGAAAAAAGCAACATTATGTCTTGTGTTCTATGTGGATAAGATTATTTAAAATGTATTTACCCTTAACTTTCAATTGTTATTTTGATTTCTATTATCTTTCTGACTTGGTTAATTTAGCACATATCCTACAACACGATTGATTTGATGGATCACTTCAACGAAAGATTTTTTGAGAAAGGAGGATGGAGAAAACTCAATTTTAATGGCTAAAAGTTTCAATTGTTTGTGTGAGCTTAGTTAGTAAAGTGTGAGTCTCCCATTTTAAAATTAAGAATGTTAACCCAACTGGGAAGGTAGGACTTAGGAGGCATTGTGAAGTCATATTGAGTTTTGTTGAAGTGTGGTGGTTGACATGGCCCACATGGGATGAACCTTTGAAACTATAAGACTGCACATTTAATTCCGGTAACTATGTTTATTTGATTGTTTGACAAAGTTGAATGGGATCAGTTATGAAGTTACTCTGATTGGCTTTGCGCCTATATCTCCTTTTGACCTGAATGGTGTAAAGGATGCATTGAGTTACTGAGTATGGGTTCTAAAAAACTTGAGAATTATATGTAATGTTATGAAGGTGCTTCAATTCTGTTGTTTGTCATGGCTTTATGAAAGACTTAATACCATGTGCATCTCTGAAATCAAAGAATTGAGATTCAATTTTGCTCTATGTCATCTTCAGGATGCTGAAATATTTGTTTCATTTTTCTGTGTAATTTTTATGGGTATGTCTCTCACGGTATTATAAGAACTCATCCAAGCTTTTATTTAATATGTCTGTTTGTAGAAAATCATTTGTATGTATTATTGATGCTCCTCAACAAAACTGATTTTGTTTTGGAATGTATTGACAAGTAAGATCTATGTTTATAATATTTGAATTTTGACCCATAAGTATATCATATGCTGCAGAAAGATCATCATGCCATTGATATCCTTCTAGCTGAAATAGACATATATGAGCTCTTTGCTTTCAAGCATTGTAAGGGAAGGAAGGTCAAACTTGCACTTTGTGAAGGTAATTTGATTCTGCTTGACATCTCCCCCCCTGTGTGTGTCTAAAGTTCTACATTGATTGTTTTAGTTACCTGTGGAAGTATTTCAATTAAATGCTATTTTATTAGTCAGTGAAATTTGTTATTTTTATTTCTAATATATGTTCATTGTCGTACTCTGATCCTTAATCCCTTGTTGAAGTATTTGAATTACTACGCTATTTTGTTAGTTGGTGAAATTTGTGGTGTTTATTTCTATATAACTAAATAATTGCCTGGCCTTGTTATATTCTTAGATATGATTCATATTCTAATTGAACTCCTGTAACATCACAAAAATAGAGCTTGATGAGCGCATGCAAGACTTGAAAAATGAGCTGCAGTCTTTTGAGGGTGAGGAGTATGATGAAAATCATAAGAAAAAGGCCATCGATGCGTTGACACGCATGGAGAACTGGAATTTGTTCAGTGATAATCACGAGGTTGGCTATTTCATTTATTTTAGTTAGATATGCTCAATATCTTTTTGTAGTGTCCTGCTTTAGATGATAGAGGTGGATGCATATCTTTGTATCGTCTTGTTGCTGGAAATCAATTTATAATGCTGACCAATGTTTGGTCATGTAGGAATTCCAAAACTACACTGTTGCACGTGATACTTTCCTTTCTCATCTTGGGGCAACACTGTGGGGCTCATTGAGACACATCATTTCTCCCTCCCTTGCAGATGGTGCCTTCCACTATTATGAGAAAGTCTCATTTCAATTGTTTTTCATTACACAAGAGGTAACATTATATGGATTAATGCAAAACATTAATGGGCGAGTTGTCTAAAACATAATACTTATTTTTGCTTTATCTATGCAGAAAGTAAGACATATAAAACAGTTACCTCTTGATCTGAAGGGTCTCATGGATGGGTTTTCCTCTCTGGTTTTACCTTCTCAGAAAGTTCAGTTCAGTCAACACATGTATGAATTTTGTTCATTAGTTTTCTGCACATCATTTTAAGTGGTTTATGATAATCATCTGTGGTGATTTTCTTTTGAAAGCATGTTTACTTGTCTCCACCTTAGTATACACCGTTTGATGTTATTAATTAACATATGCAGTCATCATGCGGCTGCTACATCTGAAGCGAATAATCTGCGGAAGATATTATTATAATGTTAAATGTACAGGAATTTCAATGTTGTTTTGTCTGTAAAAGTTTAACAACTTAAATTGATACCCAACCTTGATATTAACAACTAAAATTGAATTTCTTATTTTTAATTGTACTGAAATTTCTCAAGTATCACCTGGCCATATTAAAGACAGACATATTCAAAACTGTCAATTTAAAGACCAAACTTATAATTTGTTAGAGGCTCGTGCTATTATTTTACTTAATGAACCTTAACCATGCTTGCATGAATTCCTTCAACATGTGAAACTGGTGAATTTTTTTAGCCATCTGCTAAACTACTTGGTTTATTCCTGTTGATACATTATTGAAATTTTGTTCTTTGATCTATGATCATGACGACCATTTCTTGCCTTGTTCCATTGGCATTAATGTTTGTCATAGGTTACCGCTTTCCGAGGATCCTGCTTTGGCAATGGCCTTTTCAGTGGCTAGGAGAGCAGCTGCTGTACCTTTGTTACTAGTGAATGGGACATACAGAAAGACAACACGCTCATATCTTGATTCTTCTATTCTTCAGCATCAGTTGCAGAGGCTAAACAATCATGCTTCCTTGAAAGGTTTAATTGTGTGGATGTTGTGCAAAAGCATATACATGTTGGTTTAGGTATATAGTATATGTATACACCACACAGACACACAAATATATGTGTGCGTTTGTGCACACTTCTATTTGTCAGGATTCCCTCATACTCCCTCCATGATAAGGAAGATAAGTGTTTAGATTGTATCTCAAAAGGAACTGAGATGTCTCAGAGTAGCTAAATGCACGTCATCAAGCAATTCTATTCTGAGCTTGGCCTATCTGATGAATGGCAACCTCCAATCCAGAGGCAACTTCCGTACATCTGAATAAATGATATATGATGTTAATTTTGTTTTCTGAAGTCTCATACTTCATTAGTGTGCATTGACGAGTTTGACATTAAGTGCATGTTGGCTTCTAAGTGGCTCTGTATGTTGTACTTCAGTTTTTCTTAATAAATATCTCATGGTAGCAAGACAGAAATCTAGGTGAATGGCTTATAATAGTACCTACTATGTGTTCAGTTACACTATACATATGCTTCCGAGGGTCTTTTTTTTCAGAGGCACCTTCTAGTTCCCAGTATGAATATGTTGATTCAGTGAAGTGATATTTCTAAGATTGAATATATCCATCAAGGATCATAATGTTGAGAACTGTTGTTCCTAGTATGAACATGTGCATTAGACTTACATTAATACTAATATCTATAAAATAATAAATTACTTATAAAGTATCAAAAATTTCCTATATTTGTGGTTGAATATAAGTTTTTCATCATCACTTGAAGCTTAGAGTATCATGTTGTGTTCGCTAACGAGTTTTGTTTGGTAATGGTAGGGTTGCATGCACATAGCAGGTCTACGCTGGAAATCCCTATCTTTTGGTTTATTCATGGTGATGCTTTGTTAGTCGACAAGCATTATCAAGCAAAAGCACTCTCTGATATGGTTATTGTTGTTCAGTCGGAGACATCATCCTGGGAAAGTCATTTGCAATGCAATGGACAGTCACTTTTGTGGGACTTGAGGTTAACTTGCTTCATTAGTAATCAAATTTGACATGGATAATAGCATAAATATCTCGTGTTCATTGATCTATAATGCTGTGTCAATATTCGAGGAAATTCCATTTTTCACTTTAAAACCTGATAATCTAAGCTCTAATTGGTAGGGATGAAATAAACGAATTAATGGCTAGAATGGTTATTTGTTGGCTCTGTTGAAGTTCAGGAAATCAAGCTTTCTCTGTTTCTTTGTGCTTCTTAATCCATATTTGCTTGCTTTTACTTGATGAAGAAACATGAATTCCAGGAACTCTTATGCATGTTATATGGTATGCACCTTGTGCCTGCATTTGGTGCTTTATTTGACCTTTATGTTCTCTTCTTGCCATTAGTTTCTCTTGAGGCTGTCTTGATTTTGTTACCAGGTGGAATCTTTTGTGGGTTGCATGCCAAAAATACATACAATTATATATTATAGTGCTCACACCTTTTGTATTTATATATGTCTGCATCCAGTGAGACAGTTCAACTAGAATTTCCCTGGAAGTTGGTTGGAAATGTCACCTCAATTTGTACTTCATCTCTGCTGATAATAAAGCTTGTAATAAATTATGGACTAAACTATTATTTGTTACACAGGAGGCCTACAAAAGCTGCTCTTGCTGCTGTCTCTGAACATCTAGCTGGACTGCTTCCTCTTCATCTTGTCTACAGTCATGCTCATGAAACTGCAATTGAGGTTATAACATTTTTCCTGCACTTTGACCTAGTCATGATATGTCATTTTTTACCACCACAATATTTCTTTATAGCATATAAACTAATTTCCATATATAGCAGCCAGTTCATCTTAAGGTTATTTGGAATTGTTAGTGTTGATTTCATGCTCATTACAATCTGTAAATATGATGACTATCTTTTGCTATTATTGCTACAAGTTGCCATGTGATTAATTAGGTTTGTTTTCTTGATCTCTGTGGGACTGTACATCCGTGTTTGCCTTGAAAGAAAATCAATCTAACCTTTTAATATATTTGCAACTCAAGTGGACAGCTCCTGCTGTGTTTAGGTCCCCTCTCCCCCCTTCTCCCCAGCTAGGTCCATGCTAGTCCTTTCTTAGTTTGATGATTTTGTCTTGTGCTTTCTAAATTTCCTTCCTTTTTTCTTTTTATTTCTTTCCTTTTTATTTGTGATGAAGTGTTGTGCTCAATTTCCTGTATCCAGCTTTTGGTTGATCTCTCTCTCTCTCTCTCTCTCTCTCTCTCTCTCTCTCTCTCTCTCCCCTCTTATTGTGCTATGTGCTTTAGACACGATTTTTTCAACTTCTTAATTGGGGAATTGAGATGGAAGTTTTATGTGCTTTCCCAACTACATTCTAAATCATGCCTTGATGTGCTCCAGGATTGGATATGGTCAGTGGGCTGTAACCTATTGTCTGTCACGTCCCGTGGTTGGCAAATTTCCCAGTTCCAGTCTGATACCCTTGCGAGGAGCTATGTACTGACAACTCTTGAGGAGTCAATACAACTTGTGAATTCGGCCATTCATTTACTTGTCATGGAGCGTACATGTATCCTTTTGATGGGGTATTACGGTCTTGGTAGTACTCAATTTCATGTCAAAGAAAATGACATAAAAATTAATTCCTGAAAACAGCTAGGTGATGCATAGGGTATGTACATGTATTATAAATAAGAGTGTTCAGGAAATAGTTCTCGCTTTATTATAAGGCTTTGCCACAATGAGGAGAGTTCTAAAGCTTTATTCTACTGATTTGAAGTGCCATTCACTTGGATTCTTAGGTTTTGTCAATTCATTTTTTGCTAAAGCAGTTGGTTCATGCTTATGGTTTTATCTTTCTGGAACAAATTTGGTTTTGAAATAAGTATGTTCGCTGTTGACACTTCCATTGTTGACACTTAATGAGAACCAGCTGAACAAACTTTCAAGCTCTTTCGATCCCAGGAGCGTGAGTTGGTGAACAAGTACAACTATGTTGTTAGTCTGTGGAGAAGAGTAAGTGTGGCTAGTATTGCACTATATACACATAATCCAGATTAGTTTTGTTGATTATTGGGGAAATACTGGTTAATTCAAATCTCCAACTGAATTCCTTTCAGATTTCAACTGTTACTGGGGAACTACGTTATGCGGATGCCTTGAGACTCCTTTACACTCTAGAGGATGCATCAAAAGGGTTAGCTTATATTTACCCTTTTTAGCTCTCAATTACTATTGATATGCGACACATTGAAAATTATCTCTGTTTATATAGATCACCTTGGTCTTCTATTGTTCACTTTATCACCTTGGTCTTCTAATGTTAACTTTATCACCTTGGTCTTCTAATGTTGACTTTATATAGATCACCTTGGTCTTCTAATGTTCAACTATTACAACTTGTGTGAAAAAGAAAAGGGTTAAAAACATTTTCCCATCTCAACTATACATGATTTTACACTTTTTGGTATAAACTTTGAAATGTTGCACTTTGCCGTATGAACTTAAAATTTGGTGCATTTTACCATATTGAACAAATCATAGCCATACACGTGTCCTAAATCAACGGCTAGGATTTGTCTAATACCGTAAAATGCATCAAATTAGAAGTTCATACGGCAAAATGCAACATTTCAAAGTTTATACCAAAAAATATAAAATCGGGTATAGTTGGAATGAGAAAACGTTTTTAACCCTTATAAATGAAAGGTTATTGGTGATGTTTTTAAATTTTGAAAAAGAGTTTTCCTCCCTTAGTAACTCAACTAAAACCTTAAGAGGTAGTTTTTGCAATCATCCCTAAAGTTTATGAATGACTTGTACAAGAATATTGATGCATTTCTCCTCTTTCCCACTCCTTTAATACTTAACGTTCAGTGAGCAAAGAATATTGTTGTATGGGGTTTGAATAAGATTGACTCTAATTTCGGCTCTATTATTGTGCTCACAAACGAGTAATCTCTTTCACAGATTTGCTGATTATGTGAATGTAACATTAGCAAGTATCCATCCAATTCACTGCACCAGGCAGAGGAAAGTTGAGGTTGAGTTCGACATGACTACAATTCCTGCATTTTTGGTGGTTATATTTGTACTCTGGTTTGTATTGAAGCCCAGAAGACCAAAGCCGAAGATCAACTGAGATAGCAATGTATTGTAGTGTAAGTAGGGCGGAATCCAGTTCCAGTTTGAGATCGTGTCTTATCGTAGGTGATGAGAACAGAAGTCAGGCCTAGGAAAATTGCGAGGAACATTTGAACAGAACCAAGTGCAATATCTCTAATTGTAAAATTCTTTTTCATAATGCAAGCAACGTATAGATTTTGTTTTCCAAAGTGATCATTAAGAGATTTTGCAGTTTCTCACTTGTGATATGCTGTGATCATGTTTGACCAAGAGCTAGGTGAATTTTGTAAGTATAGATTTCGCAAATACTAATTTTCTTTTGATATTAAACTCGGTAGGATTAGTTTAATATAACCAACTTTACTTCTTTCATCGGGTCTGGGTAGAGGCCAAAGACTAGGTAAAACTTGTGTGTACTAGGGGCACTGATTTTAGATTTGGGCCCCCGACCTGACTTGGCGCGTCGGTCGCCTCTACACATGCCCATATGCCCCCACGCGCGGCTGCACCTGACTTGATGTGCATTCACTCACAACAGATTCCATATTATGCGATTCAATGATAGTTATTATATATACTCTTCACATATTACGTGTATACTTTTAAGGTATTACACATTTACCTTTAAGGTATTAAACTTAAAACATAGGGTATTACATATGCACATTTGAGGTATTACATATTTGATATTACATATGCATATATGAATATTACATATTTATCTTTGATATATTAATGCTTAGAGTATAGTAGGTATTATATATTTGGTATTATATATGCACATTTGAGTGTTACATATTTACCTCTGAGACATTAATGCTTAAAGTATAGTATAAGATATTATATTCAACTTTAAAGTATTACTACTTAAACTTTAAGACATTATTGCTTATAATTTAAAGTATTACGTATTTATCCTTAAAGTATTACATAAAATACGTTTAATGTATTACATTTTTACCTTAAGAGTATTACATAAATACCTTTAAAGTACTGTGGTATTATATTGCATTCGAAATCTGAGAATAAATAGCTACAATTACAATTTAGAAAAATAATAACACATCTATCTTAGATTGCTTCCTTGTTTGTTGCAATCATTACATGAAGTGAACTTGTTTTTGATCCTAATCAAATCGCAAAACTTCGACCTCCACCGTCCTCCTCCTCCATTGCCGCATCCATCCCATCTAACTCCACTGCATTAGTCATCCGCTTCCACTCAAATCTCACCAATCCCACACCCCAGTTCCATAAGCCGCGAGAGGGAGAGAAGAAGAGAGAAGAAATCGCCGCCAGCGAGAGGGAAAGAAGAAGAGAGAAGAAGTCGTCGTTGCCATGAGAGGGAGAGAAAGAAGAACCGTGGAGAAGAGAGAAAAGAGGGTAGGGCACATAGATGAAAAATAGAGAAAAAGAAAAAAAAAAAGATATGGATATTAAGTGTGTCGGGTTGGGAGTACGCAAGACCTTTTCAAAAATATATATGGGGGTATTGAGTGGGTTGGGTTGGGTTGGGGGCACGTAGCTTGTATCCGTACCAAAGGGGCACACAAGAACTTCACAACTTCTATGCATTTAATTTATAACAAATAAACTCAGTAAATATTCCCCACTATATATATCTATTACCTATATAAAAGTATGGATATAAATTGCCTAATATATCCTTATTAAAGATTTTATATAAGGTTATAATAATAATTTATAATTTTCATATTTAAATAATTTTATATTCAAATTTAAACAAAAATCATATAGAATTCTATTATGAGTAGGACATGATTATATTTGAACTCTAATTTACTATAGATTATTTTTTGAATTTAATGTAATATAGATTGTATATCCTTATAATTTTTTTATTTAATAGTAATATAATATTTTTGATTTAAAAAATTCATCTTCCACATATGACGCACGTGCTGATACTCGAATATGTAATAATAATAATAATAATAATAATAATAATAATAAAACGACACATAATTTCCCTCCAAAAATCAATATTTCAACTTTCCATTTTTTATTTTCTATTTTAAGAAAAATAAAAAAATATCCTGATAAGATTTGTAAATATTTGACCATATTCATTTCATAAAGTACTTTGTTGGTCTCGAGTGGTAATACGTTTAGAGGGGTGGAATAAACCTACTCAAATTTTCTAACTTTTCTCCAAAATATATTAAGTTTGGGTCACTGCGCAGGTTGTTAGGAAGCGTGTTGCACTGCAGTAACCTTTCCGAAAGGTTATTGGGCAGTTTGAACTTAGAGTTTATGCAACAGAAAATCTTTTATGAAAACACAAGTATAGAAAGATGTTCTTTTGATGCAAGTGTGATATGATGCTTGATATAGGTATGCAAACGTATATAATATAAAGTAAGATAAAACATATAGCAATATACAAATGACGCCCCTCTTCGACAACAGTTTCCACTTCCAAAGTGATTTTTCTATGTAAAAGGCACCCCTCTTCGACAACAGTTTGCAAAGTGATTTTTCTATGTAAAAGGTGCCCCTCTTCGACAACAGTGACATAGACTACAATCTTATACCCAGAACAACAAGACGTGACAACAGTTTCGAAAGTGATTTTTCTATGTAAAAGGCGCCCCTATTCGACAACAGTGACATAGACTACAATCTTATACCCAGAACAACAACACTTTAGAATTGCTATCTTTAAACTTTTTTGTTGTAGTGAATCCGTGATTTTGAGGGTAAGCCTATCGTGATTTTTGGCAAAAAAAGTCCCTTGTATGAACTCCGTTGTGGAGGGTGAATTGGCGGCAATTAAAGAGGGGTTGCTCTGTGCTCGTGATCGTGGTCTTTTTCTGGTGGAAGTCTATTCAGACTCTTTAGAAGCACTGCAAGTAGTTACTAATTCTAAAGAGTGTTTTGACTACATGGGGTCTTGGGCAAGAAGTATCGTTTATCTCCTTAAGTCTACGAATGATTCTTGTTTAAATCATTGTAGGAGAACTGCTAAGTTAGTTGCACACAATGTTGCAAGCAATAAGATCTGAAGAAGTCTGCTTACAACGTGCCATACTTGAAAGAATTTCCAGAAGAAAGTATGTCGCATGCTGCAAGCTGGAAGCTACGAGTTTTAGAATGCAGTAGCTAGCTTAATGTAGCACGACCAATAAGTTGCAACAATTTAAGTCAACATGCAGAAGATCGACAAGGATCAACAGAAAGGCTGCTAGATGTCAAAGAATACGAGGAAACATCAAACTTCAGTTGTCACTGCAATTCAATATAGACAGTTAAGCAAAACGATAAATTCAAGGTGGAATGGACCAACGAGAAACCGCTACCTGCGCCTGGTATGACTACAAAAACTGCAACATAGGACAACTGTTGGAACATATTTAAATATGTTTTGATGAGACAAAACCTTAGAGAAAGTAACCTTCATTCTATAAGCATAACCTTCTTGGAAGGTTACTGCAACGAGGTTACTGCAGATAGGAAGCTACCTGGAAGACCAGAGCAGATTGCAAAATAGTAATACAGGAAGCTACCTGAGAGACCATGCCGAAGCATACTACAGAGCAGCATGCTACAGATGCCTCAAACCACCTAATGGAGCAAACCAGAGAAAGAAACACCAGAGTGAGCGTGAGGAGGAAGCTACAAAGCATGCATGGGAAGAAAGTCAAAAGTTACCAGTAGAAAGAAGAGGTTACCAGTAGAGAGAAGAAAAGAGAAACCAATCAGAAGAAGACACGTGGAAAGCGAAAAGCTGGCCTATGTCAGAAGAAGTGCGGCGCATCAATGATGGAAATCTACCTACCTTTAATGGGCATATTTCCTAATCTATAAATAGAGGAAGACTGAAGACTAAGAAGAAGAGAGAGAGCGCAGGAAAGCGCAAGAGAGAATGCGCAGAAAAGAATAGAATAAGCCAAAACGCAAAAGAGAGCGTAGAAAAGAGGGGAAGATCAAACAGAAGAAAAGAGTGTTCAAAAGAGAAGAAGAAGAGAAGAAAACTTAAACACTCTAACCCCTGAGACGCATGCTCAGTCAGTCAGTCCTGCAGCAAGCTTTAGCAGATCAACCTGCAAACAAAGCCCAAGCTTGCTGCATCCAGTTGAAAAAGAAGAAAGACAAACCTCTTAAGGACTGTCTTGGAGTGCTTAGTGCGAGGAGCTAGTCCTGCTAAGCTTTCCACTTTCTGAAGAAGAAAGTGAGGACCCTGCGTGGGTAGATTAGAATCCTGTGTGGGTCAGATAGGAGAGTAGACAAGCAGCTGTGTGAAGGCTTGCTACTTACTTGTTAAGTGAGTGTTGTAATAGAAAGGGCTATGTAAATCAACAGAGTTTAACACATGTTCCCTCTTGAGAAGAAGCAGAGAGGATGTAGAAGTATTACTCCACCTTCGAACCTCTGTATATCCATGCGTCTCTACATGCTTACTTTCTATATGCACATCTCATGTTAGATGCACGTCCTTCATATTTGGTCTTCACAAGAGAGGAAACTTTCGCAACATAACTCTGATCAGTAACCTCCCAAAAGGTTACTGACTCCCGACCAAAGCCTCCTGAAAAGAAGAAAAGTTTGAAAATATCAGTAGGATTATTCACCCCCCTCTAAGCCTACTACCAAGCCGTTTGAATGGGACCCAACAACATCCACATTTAATGAACTGCAACATGAAGAAAACGACATAGCATATAAAACTGCAGGTGCACATTAATGTGTTGTACCCGAAAAGATCATGAAGATCAAGGAGTTAACAAAAGGAGATCATCAAGGACGATTTGAAGATCAAGATTGGAGTGACAAAGAAGAGGACCAAGATGAAGACACATGGAATGTGCTTCTTCCAATGAGCACATTCCTCCACCTATAAATAGAGGAAGAGTGAAGTTGAAGACATAACTGTAAACCGATTCTCACATTCATATTCACTGGAGCTTAGAACAAATATAGAGCTTTCAAAGCAATCAAGTGTTTTCAGTTGACTTAACCTAGAAGCAAGTCATCTACACATGAAGATCTTCTGAAGACTTAGCTTCACCATAGTTGGAGAATTGTTTTTATTCTTTAACCATTATAGTTGTACGCTTAGGTTGTTTTAGGTGACCACAGTAGAGAGGAAAAAATTCTTATTGTGTCTTTTAGTCCTTGAAAAGGATAATACCCTGTGTGGATTTCCTATCTGACTGCTAAAACCTAAGTGGAAGTAAGAGTCTTAGTAGGCTGTGTCCATAGACAAATGTTTGTTTGGTAGAAATCTTGTAAATCAAATAACCTAGTGGAATTCCTCCTTGAAAAGGAGAAGAGATGACATAGAAGGGTTACACCACCTTCGAACCTTTATAAAACCCTTGTGTGTTTTATGTTATTGCATTTACAGCTTTCAATCTATATCCTACTGCATACATGTTCATGACTTTTATGTTCATATGCTTTAACTGCGAAACCTTCTAACTTTATAATTAAATGTTACATTATGTGTTGGAACTCTATCAAATACAAATTCTGCTGTGCAAAATCTCTTTAGTGTTAGGCTACAACACTATTTTATTGTTGTAAGTAGAACACTATAGTGCAAGTTTGCTACAAGTATCAATAACTTGCAGTAGAACTGTCCGATAGAGTTAAAAGCTTGGAAAAACGATAAAGGTTCATTCACCCCCATCTGAACCTCTGAATCACTTGGGACCAACATAGTATATCATCAACATAGATGGAAAATCCTAAGTATTTTACCATCCTTGTGCTAGTGAAATATTGAATTTTCAGCCACCGATTTTTGGGAATCCAAGAGAAAGAAGATAGCTCTTGAGCTTATCATATCAAGCATTGGGAGCCCGTTTAAGACAATATAAAGCTTTCACAAACCAACATAAATAAATAGGATGAACAAACATCAATAAATCCTTTAGGTTGAGACATGTAAACCACCTCTTTGAGATTATCGTTCAAGAATACATTATAAATATATGTCCACCTGTTTAATAGACCAACCTTGTGCAACAACCAAAGTGAACACAAGCCTATGGCTGAGTTTATAAACAACCCAAGACATGGGTTGTAAAGAGAAAAAAGTGGGGAAAAAAAGGAAAAAAGAAAAAAAAGTCATGAACGGTTGTAACTTTGTGTGGGTTGACCAATCCACCCTACAACCAAGGTCATCATCCAATTTTTTGCAAGTGTCTTCTATTGATCGTATTAAACTTTTATGGATATAATTTAGAATCTTGATAAATGATATAATGCTGGAAACCTACCCACCTTCAACGGGCAGATTTCCTAATCTATAAATAGAAGAAGACTGAAGACTGAAGAAGAAGAGAAGAGAAGAGTAGAGTGCAAGAGAGAGCGCAGAAAAGAGGGGGAAGAACATAGAGAAGAAAAGAGAGCAAAGTGGGGGAATAAAGAAGAAGAAAAAGAAGAAGAGAGAAAAGAGAAAAGAGTGTATAAAAGATCAAAAGAAGAGTAAAAAGCTCAAACACTCTAAACCCCAGAGACGCTAGAATACTCAGTCCTTCAGTCGTGCAGCAAGCCACAACACAGCAACCTGCAAAAGAAGCCAAAGCTTGCTGCATCCAGTTGAAGAAGAAGACAAACCTTTTAAGGACTGTCTCGGAGTGCTGAGTTAGGACTAGGATCCTGATAAGCTGTTCGCTTTCTGAAAAAGAAAGAAAGGATCCTGAGTGGGTCAGATAGGATCCTGTGTGGGTCAGTTAGGAGAGTAGGCAAGCAGCTGTGAGCAGCTATGAGTAGGTTTGCTACTTACTTGTTAAGTCTGTGTTGTAATAGATAGGGCTATGTAAATCAACAAGATTAACAAATGTTCCCTCTTGATGTTCCCTCTTGAGAAGAGATAGAGAGGATGTAGAAGAATTACTCCACTTCGAACCTCTGTATATCTATGCGTATGTTTGTGCTTACTGTTCTATCTGCATATCTTATGTTAGATGCACATCTTCTATACTTATCTTTAATGAAAGAAAGATTCCACAATATAACTCTAATAAGTAAACTCCCAAAAGGTTACTGCTTCTGGACGTAAGCCGTTTGAAAGAGAAAAGTTTGAAAATACAGTAGACTTATTCACCCCCTCTAAGCCTACTACCACTTGTGACCAACACTTTATTTTCTCTCAATCTCAAATTCTAGTTTTTTCTACATTTTGAAATTCTCTCTTTTCTCATATAATTTTTATCATTTCTTATTATGGATCCAAACAATCTTAACTAACAGTCGTATTATCTTTCAAATTTGTATTTTAATATTTCATTCATTTTTTTTTTTCATTTTAGTATTCCAAAAATTTTATTTTTAATTTAATTATTTAGCTATCGTGTTAGTATGTTACTTTAAGCATATGGTAAAAACTATTTCCTTATTATAATTGCGGGATCAGGGATAGAGCTACATGAGAGCCAATGGGTCACTGGGCCCCCTCAAATCTTAATTTTTTTTGGAGTTACTATCCTGTGCACCAATTGCACGGATCTGAGATTTGTGCAACTGGGTCGTGCGCGGGCCTCGCGCGGGCTGGGCTGGCCCGCCCAGCCCGCGCCTCTTTACTTTTTTCGTGTGTTTTGGTCGTTACCTTCACGTTATGTTAGTGTTACCTTCGTGTTATGTTAGGGTTACCTTCGCATTATGTTAATGTGACCCCATCTCCAGATTTCATACCCTTAGTTGAAAACCACTGAGCTAAAATAACACGAAGGTAACACTAATATAACATGAAGATAACTCTAATATAACATTAACATAACATGAAGGTAAAAAACAATGTTAATCATACCTTCATGTTATGTTAGAGTGACCCTCATGTTATGTTAGGGTTACTTTCATGTTATGTTAGGGTTACCTTCATGTTATGACTGCCTGGAGCGAATCTTGGTGTGTTTGAGCGCACCCACCAGGCACGTGGGGATGCGTTGGGGCGCGTGAAAATGCGCATTAGAGGCACGTGGGGGGGGGGGGGGGTCGACCCGGATGCATGTATATAGGATCCACACCAGTTGCACAAAATATTTTGCCTTTTTTTTTTGGGTGGTATAGTAATTTGTGTATATTAGGTTAAAAAATATCACATTTTAAAGCTAAAATATTATTTTGTATATTAGACAAATATATATATATATATCACACACCAAATCTTATCTATAATCTAATTTACCCGTCAATATATCATATACAATCTCATTTACCCTTCATTATATCATCTATAATCTTTCAGCCTTCATCCAAAAAAATACAAAAATATCAGAAACTTCAACATCAAAATGTTCTATTTACATTGTTAGATCTTATTTATCTACAATCTTATTCACCCACCAATATTTCAGGTAACAATTTTTTTTACCATAGAATATCAAAAGTTTCAACTCAAAACCTTCTATTTACATTGTTCAATTTCAGTATTTTTATTCAATGCATCTTCTAATTAACACCTCTAATGTTACATAATCTAGAAATGTTGTAATTTCACTAACATAATTTATTTTTTATTATTTAAAGATATCTTAACTAGTAGATTACATTTATCCTTAAAAATGATGTTTCTATAAAATGATTAAAACATATATGAGTTTCCTCAATTATATAAAAATAGTTTAAGTGGACCCCCCTCGATGAAATTTCTAACTTCGTCACTGTGTGGGGTTATATTATATTTTTTTAATCTATGTAATTATTATATTTTTAAGTATAATTTTAAAAAAATTCTCAAAATAAGATGCAATTATTATATGGAAAAAACTTATATGAGTCGGACATACGTATTTATATCCATGCACCAGGGTTGACCCGATTAACGGGCCAAAATGCGCATTTCACGCGCCTGCACGTGCCTGGTACTTGCGCTCAAGCTCAATCAAATTCGCTCCAATAGACCTACTTTTATGTATAGTTAGACCTATCTTTGTGTTATGTTAGACTTACTTTACATAAGATATGTCTAACATAACACAAAGGTAGGTCTAACTATACATAAATGTATGTCTAATACAACGTAATGGTACATGTACAAAATGTGTCAAACCTAGGTTTTTTTTTTTTTTTAAGTTTAAGGTATGAAATCTCGGTAGAA
This sequence comes from Scutellaria baicalensis, assembly GCA_005771605.1. Lineage (NCBI taxonomy): Eukaryota > Viridiplantae > Streptophyta > Magnoliopsida > Lamiales > Lamiaceae > Scutellaria > Scutellaria baicalensis. The sequence continues at coordinate 20,669,628 of CM016728.1, forward strand.
AGGTAACTCAAACATAGCGTAATGGTAGATGCAAAAATTCAAAAATCAAGCGCAAAAAAGAAAATGTATGAAATATGGGCAACAAGATAGGTTTAACATAATGTAAAAGTAGGTCTAACATAATTTATTTATAGGTACAAAAATTAAAAACTATGCGCGAAAAAAAGAAAAGAGAGACAAGCGGGTCCCATGACCTGAATCAAACCCTAAAGATCCATGCACCTGTTTCATAGGAGACTTACTCTTATTATATTAATGAGTCCAAATTATTTTAGTTGTGTCTGTAGATGAGAGATAAATAAATATTTTACTAAAAAGTTGAGTTGAACAGTTGATAAAGTAGAAAAATTTGGAATTCGATTGATTTGTAGATTGTACGTGTGGATGAGAGAGAAATAAATATTTTATTGAAAAATTGAATTGTGTTGATGTGTTGCTAAAAATAGTCTAATAGTCATTTGTTTTTTATTCTAAATACCTCTTGTTTGTGATTGGATTAATGTTTGAGTAGCTAGGGATTAACTCCCATTTATTATTATTTTGCAGAGCATTGTAAAAAAGGAAACTCATAAGAATACCAAAAACAATTACACAAAAATTCATGTGAGACGGTCTCACGGATAGTTTCTGTGAGACGGATCCTTATTACCCATGAATTGAATTCATATCCACATATTTCCATATGAATTGCTAAGTGTGGGTTATGGGTTGACCCGTTTCACGAAAAAAGATCCGTGAGACGGTCTCACATAAGACCTACTCAAACAACTATTGTAGTCGAATGGACTAAAACATTCTTAAGAAAATGAGTTTGAGTCATACAAAGCACACAAATATGATTCACACACCATGACACAAGCCGTATGAGCCTTACAACACGAACTGCACCGAGTCGTGCATGAACTAAGGTCCAGCCATGGGGATGAACCGCACAAGTCGTGCCCCAGCCACACACACCTATAAACACACGAGCAATGTGGGAGAAGTCGTGCAACACAAACTTTGTAGTTTTTGTCAAATAACCATTTTTATTTATACTACAATCTTATTTGACCATTTGTAGCCTTTATCACTTGTAAATTTATTCTTATCCCTAGTGTTATCCCAATTATGAGCAATTTCACCATATACCAAAAAGTAAACGATGCCTTCTTGTGTTCCATTGATGAGATTGATAGAGAATAGTAATGATTTCATAACCGGATCGAACCGATCGGTTCAACCGGGAACCGGTGCTGGAATCGGTTCGAAAACACATTAATAATCATTTTTACGGTTAACCCAGAAAAAGCCGGTTCAAACCGGCCGATTGGAAAAAACCGGTCACTATCCCTTTTTGTTTAATTATTAAAATTTTCACTTAAATAGTTAAATTAATATCTATATATATCCATTATATATTTAAATGAAAAATATATCCTTAAGACTTAAGTTGAAAAAGAGTGCCTCCTCAGTCCTCTCAGATTTTCGATTTCTTTTAACAGCCCTCATCTCTCTATCTCCTCTTTTGATTTCTTTTTTCAAATTTTCTATTTTTTTCATTCTGGTTCCACTTTATATTGAATTAGATTTCTGTTTTCATTCTCAGACAATAGTCGAGACTCAATACTTCTGATCTAGTTAGTGTTTTCAATTTTTTTATTTTTTCATTTTGCTCGTGATATTCATCTTCATTTTTGTGCAATCTTGATGTTAGACTATGTTTATTCACAACCCAATCCAACCCAACCCTCTAATATAAAAATCATTTCTCTCTCATTCACATACACAACTTACAACCCAACCCAACCTTCAATTATTTAAACATTTATTAGTGACACCAACCCAACCTTTAAAATATTTCTTTTCTCATTATTTATAATTGAATATATTATATATAATCACTTTTTGAAAACGTAAATCAAAAAACAACTAGTTAAACTACAAATAGATGCGTGAAATACTAAATTACAAATATAGAAGATACATATTACACATTTAATGATCACGACTGAATTTTTGTCATATATGTTCAATCAAGTTGTTTTTAAGAGAGTTATGAGATTCTCTATTGCGAAGTTGTTCCCTATTAGTCATATAAGTGGATAAACTAACATCCCCCCCTTTTGATTTGTGTTTGTTTGTTGAACATCTCGAATATCTTTTTCGGAGATATTTTGTGAAGTTTGGACTTGTTCAAGGATATCAACTTGATTGTGATTTGGAGAAAATTGATAGTTTGGATAATACGGAGAGTTTGGATAATCTTCAGAATTTGGAAATGATTGAAAATTTGGATAATTTTGGGAGTTTGGATTATTTTGGGAAGTTGAAAAATAATTTGGATTATTTGGATCTATAATAGGAAATGATAAAAATTCGATGAGAAAACGAGATAATTTAAAATTGTGAGGAAATCGACTCTTCAAATTGTGTTTGAAAATTTATCAATATTGGACTCTATTTATAGAGAAAAAAATCATAAATTTTAATAATTTTTTTATATTTTTTTGATACACATTATCTTCAATATCAATAATTTAAATTATATCCACAAAAAAATATATGGAACAAATAAGATTGTGACATTTGTCACAATCCAATAAAATGAGATAAAGGTAAGTTGACCAACCCAGGATCGGGTGACCGAGGTTGGCAATCTCTAATTATGTTTTTTTTTTTTCTTTCTTTTTGTTTTATATGGGTTGGGGGAAGTCACCAATGGCAATCTCTAATTATGTTTTTTTTCCTTTCTTTTTTGTTTTATATGGGTTGGGGGAAGTCATCAATAAACATAGTCTTAATGATTACCCATTTGCTGTATGAGCACTCTCTTCTTCAATCTTTTGATTTCTTTCACTGTACTTACTCTGTTTTTTGACCTTATTTCCCATTTCTTTCACTCTGATTTTTTGTTTGCTTTTTAGTTCATATAGGAGTTTGACTAGAGTCTAGAGTTACGCTGAGTTTTTATAATGTAACATAAAAAATATTGAAAAAAAATAGACAAAGATCATTTTATTGTTTGAACCGACGGTTCAACCGATCCGACCGGTTGAACCGTGAATCGTTGGCCAGACCAGTTTGGTCACCGGTTCGGTTATGAAAACACTGGAAAATAGTAGGATTGGAATAGTGATATTAGCTCATTCAGTGGTCTAAAAGTTAACTGGCTACACCATATGTAACAAAATCACAAAAGTCTAATGATGAATTTATTAACTAGATTAAGTAACATACACATTCAATGATATTAATCCAAAATAAACTGAAATTCTTGTTCTGATAACATGAGGAACAGTGACATCATCACTGAGTCCACACAAATCAGTTCACTTGTTATAACCATCTTTTACAGGATGTTTTGGGGGTTTAGGTAGACGCAGTAAAACCCGAATGACACCATTCGGGTTCCCAAGTAAACCGGTCCACCTCCCAGCCTGAACCAGATAAAAACCATGAGGTGTCACAACATGACAAGCAAAGTGCTAGAAGTTGATCCTCTTCGTTCAAATTCGACTTAACAGATATTCTTGTGCGCTAGAGATTCTCTTTCACCATTGCCAAGTCCATTCAAATCTCTCTCTCTCTCTCCTCAACCACGGACTAACTCCTTTCCCTTCTCTTTTTTCTTGTGGGAACCACTTAAAGCTGCCTTAGACTTCATCCACTCTTTCATTGAAGCAGCACTCTTCATGAAGGGGCAACTTTCACTAATGACAATGCTTCCAAGCATTGGACCTGAGGACGAATCATCTTTAGCTGTTTCCTTTGAATCAGAATTGAGTTGCTGTCCGACCAGAGCACTGTCATTCTGTCCCTTGGCGTCCACGTTTTTATTAGCTCCTCCTTGAGGTTCACCAACATCTCCAATGGGAATCTTTTTATCCATATGGACTGTCGTGTGCTGCTTTCCACTCAAATTTGAAAAATCAATGTTATGGGATTGTTGCAACTCTTGTTTCTCAAATGTTACATCAGGCCGAATTTGGGCCAGGTTGAATGCACTGGTATTTGGATCTCCAACCAGCTGTAACCAAGATGACTTTTGCAGCCACGACACACCCCTAGCTACTTTATCTTCAGGTGCACTTGTCTTTGTGGATTGAGCATCAGAAACTTTTTCCAATTCTTCATGTTTACTCAATTGGTCTTGCAGGCCATCATTTTCATTTGAGTCTGGTGCTGTTGCAAGATGATCGGATCCAGGTTTGGTTTTAGCTTCAGAATTAATATCTGAGATTTTGAAAGTAGCATGCCCCTTCTCAGTAACCAGAGCTTTCCATGCTGGTTTCTTTGAGCTACCTGTATCATAACTTAACTGTATGGGGCCCGATTCTTTATCTACGGGTTGAGTTTTTACACTAATCGGATCGTTCCTTCCCTTCTTTCTAGAAAGTACTGTATCATTTGATTTATCTTCACTGAAGGATTGCTTTCTCTTCTTGTCGATTATATGCTTCCCCTTTTCAGTTCCATGCATTTTGGACTCGGGCTGTCTTACCAAAGAATCCTGGATATTCACGCATAGAAATCACCCAGCACTAAAGGCACATGCAAAATAGCAAACTAAACAAAGCAAAAGAAAAAAAGGACCACCATTTGTGCTTTACATTATACCTGATTTGCAGCAGTTGTTTTATGTCCCCAATCCTCAAAAGAAGCAACTTTCTTACTTGAACGGCCTACAATATTGATCACAAGGTTATCTTCGTCGCTCATTTGATCTTCCTCATTGTCATCCTCAACTTGCCATTTATCAGCTTCAGAAGCATCATGGTTTACTTCCTCTGTAGCCTTAGCTTGATTAGGAACTGTCTCTGAGCAGGTTTCCTTCTCCATGAGCTTGCTCAATATCGATTTCATCATGTTAAGCTCATTCTCATTCACCACATAACTGTCCATCTCATGATTATCAGCACAATTTCTTTTTGCTGGCTCAGGAGGTCCACAATGCTCCTCACAATCACAAAAATGAATTGGAAGGGGAGGAACTTCAACACGCTGAAAACTATACTTGTGCTTGCCTGTTCCTTTGAGGGGTATAGGCTTTATCTTAAATGCAATATAACCACAATATATCAGAATACGAACAGTTATAACTAACGAAACAATGTCTTACAACTAAATAAGGCCTAGACCTAAAGGAGGAATTTAGACCTCCGAAATTGCAACCGCATAGGACAAATATTGTTCAGGAGTCATCACATAGAAAATAACATATTCTGACACAATGTAAGGCATATCTTGATAATTGACTGAATTACCTTCATCAATTTCGGAAAAAATATCTTGAGCTGCAATTTCTCAATATCTTGATAAATTTTCGGTTTCTGCATAGCATGCACAGTTTCATCCTCATCAACATTCTGGCTGGGCAATTTGACCTCAACCTCAGCATCTTCTGCCCACTCACGTTGTAAGCGAAGAAGATAGTCTTCTTTGGCCTTCTCAAGTTTAAGTTTTCCCCCTTTCCATAAACACCCATTGTACTGCATTATCCATACATTTCCATGGCAGAAAGTGAGAACCATTATCATGAACCACACTCAGGAAAATGTGAAAATGATCAAAGCAATTGCATTGCATGGACTACAAAGAATTGCATTGCATGGACTACAAAGGTATCATAAAGAAAGAGAAAAGTTTGAGGCTCAGCTGCTCAAATTTCCAGGCCAATCTCATATGGTTTTTCTACTTCTTTCATCTCCTACTCAGATAGATGATAGCTTATGTTCTTTCTCATCGTTGTAATTCTATCTTTGATTAGTTTATGCCCTCAAAGCAATCACACTGCAAATAACCAACTGAGTTGCATCTCAAACTTTTCAAAGAAAATCTATTCACAAGAACTATTCACCACCTAATTCATTCAGAGAGAGAGAGAGAGAGAGAGAGAGAGAGGGAGAGAGAGACCGTGTTGTAAAGCTTGGCGAGGCCATTATCGGAAGCCGGGAGGAATTCCAAGTAGGCAAAACTCCGACCTTTGGTTCGAATAATTTCGACGGATTCTACAGTTCCCAACTGCGGCGAGGTGAAGGTCTTCTTCAGATCAGATTCCTGCACATTCGATCCTAAACCTCCAACATATATCCTCATTTCTTTCAGCTTCTTCTTATAAACCCTAAACCCCCAATTCTGTATTCGCAGCAGCCGCTTCTCTTCTTTTCTTTTCTTCTTTTTTATTTCTCCATTTTATGGGCTTTCTCCCTTTTAATGGGCTTCCACCCAAACGGCCCTTTGCTTGCGTCACGCTGACGTCATCACTTTTCTCTTCCATTCCCTCCCAAATTATTCAATATAAACACTTGGATTTGCCTCAATCTCACTTAAACCCTAGAATCATGCCTCCAAGAAAAGAACTTTGTAGGAATTTTCAGCGTGGCAGGTATTAATTTTTTCTGGGTTTTGAATTTTAAGGTTTCGAGTAAAATTACGTTGTCGCTTCTCAGTAGCTTTGCCACCGATTTCTTCATCATAACCTATCTTTACTTTTGTAAAGCTTTGCATTATTCTTGGATCATATTTTGCTTCCTTGCATCGTTTATGAAGCTTGAAAAATTGCTCTGCAGTGAGTTTGTGTGCACATGAAGATTGATCCTTTACTATTGTTGTTGAATTTGGGGGATTAAGAGATCATTAATGGCTCATTGTGTTGATGAATGGTGTTTTGAACAAGGCTTCTAGAAATCTCTTATAATAAATTGTTGTATTACTTCATCCTGTGTTTCCATGCCCAAAGGGAGGCTCCAAGAAAGAACAACATGATTGTTTTTCACCTTATCACAAAGTAGTCAATTATTTAACCCCAGATCCGATTATCACGAATAGACAACTCATACTCAGAGATGGGAATCTAGCTCTTCCCTTGTTGAGATTATGTAGCTTTTCAGCTTATTTTCTAAGTGTTCATCTTGTTGGTGTTTCCCTCTCTAGCACCTAATATCTTACATGATATGTGGGATGACTTTGGAGACGAAGATACGTTGACTTAATAGGTGATATGTCTATTGCTCTAATTCTTGGTTTGTTTCTTTCAGTTGTCAGTATGGTGATCGCTGTAAGTTTGTTCATGCTGCACCACAACAATCGAAACCCAATCCTTTCGGGTTTGGGACACAAAATAGTACTCCATTTCAGCGGTCAAATCAGCAACAGCAGATGCCAAACCCTTTTGGATTTGGTGTTCAGAATAATACTCAGTCAAGAGGGGCAAATGACTTTGGATCGAAACCAAATCAGTTCAAGGTTCTTTCCCTGCTTGATTCTAGCTTCTGGTTGTTCTTGTTGTTTTCTGGACAACATAGCTTGTTGCTATAATTGTTTATGTTTGAATAATAGAAGTCACAGATAATTTTTCTCATTTCATGATTTCTTTTGATATAGCCTTTTGAGAATAAGTGGACTCGATTTTCCCCAATAAATAACAGTGGTGCCTCTGCTTCACAAAGACCTGACAATAAGCCACAAGCAGCTGAGCATAAGTTTGTATATTTGTTAAGCCTTCACTTATTTTAGCTCTATTCATTACTCTTTCATTAAATTAATAGGGATTAATGGATGTTGTTTTAATGCATGCAAAGATGCACTGATGCAGAGACCTGCAAACGCATAATAGTGGAGGATCTTGAAACTGAGAAGCCCCAATGGAAGCTTACTTGTTATGGTCACAGTCGATAGTATGTCTCAACTTAATCCTACCTCATGCATTCTCTTACCCACACCTTATTTTGAACATGTTATTGTTTTCCATTGAATTTGGACCCTCTCAATTACGTTCTCTTCAACTTTATTTCATATTTTAACTTGCATCCCATTACTTCTGAATATTTGGGCGGCTGTTATCAAGTCAGTAGACTTTTTTTTTTTCTCATTATTAGTTTGTGTGTGACTGAAATATGTCTTTAATCTGCAGTGGTCCCTGTGACATTGTTGGTGACATCTGCTATGAAGAGTTGCGTTCATTAGCATATGATGATGCCAAAAATGGAAAAAACTTGCAGCTCATTGTACGACAATTTGCATTTGTGTAGTTTTGCTTTATTTATAAAATTCCAATGCATAAGAGGAGTCAATGGTTTATTTTCTGCCTTTTCCACCTGTCAACTTATAATCAACCTGGGTGCTTTATGTATATGATTTTATTGGAGTCTTATTCTACCTTCATGAACTATTCTTCCTTGCAAGTTAATGATGAGGTCATACATGCCATTGTCACTGTTGGTTTCTCTTGTTGTTCAGGTTGACAGAGAAAGGAGTTTGCTAAATTCCAAGTTAATTGAGTTTCAGAACCTTATACAGAAACCTTCTGTAGTTTCTTCAGCTCCCACTCATGTTCCTGTTTCCCACAATGGTTTTTCTCCTCAAGCATCAACCTTCGGTCAATTGAGTGGATTACTAAGTACAGGGTCTGAAATGAGAAACTGCTTTCTCTTTTGCTATTCATAAGTCCATTCACTTGAATATATATGTTCAGCTTACTTCTGTTTTTCTTGTGCTTCCTCTAGGTCTACTGCTGTGTCTAATTACACATTTGGTCAACCAAGTGCTTTCCAGAACAATAGTCAGCCATCTAACATGTTTCAAACGAACAATCCGCCTTTCAACACTTCAGGTCCCATTTCTTGTAATCAGTTTATGCTATTAGAGCAATGAACTTGCACACATATTTATCTGTGCTTTCATCTGTATTAAGGTGCTTTTGGTAGCCAAATTCCTCAGCAACCTCTTCAAAGTTCGTACTCATTTGGTCCACCAAGCTCCAACAACAGTGCAATGAGTGCTCCTGGAAATCCCTTTGCAACTTTAGCCAACTCCTCACAGACAGTGAATGCATCTGAGGAACAGTTAAACTTTTTCAACAGTGCGCATCAGTTGGTGTAAGTTCTCCTACAATCTTTTTAAAAATTAATCAAACCCATCATTTTTGCTGAAAAGGTTAGATATAATGAATATGCACTACACTATTCTCAATTGGCTGTGACTTCAACTTTTGTGTTAATGCTGCATTGAAGCCATGTAGTTGCCTCTAACTGGGCAATTTTGGTCTCGATTATCTTGTATTCGTATCCATGTCAATCTTCTTTGTGCAGAAATAGATTCACATCTGATATTCAATATGTTTCTGTTCTATTACTAGTCTCTATCCAAAATACTAGTTCCCATGTGAGTTTGACGGCTTTCATATGCTGTGCAGCAACAACTCTCAGAAAGAGAAAACTAATGCGGATGACAGCATTTGGAGGAAAACAGAATGGAAGTGGAATGCCGGAGAGGTGAACAGTTAAATTATATTTTTATGTTTCTAGAGTTGATTACAGCATGGGGAAATTGCATGTCTTCATTCAAGTATGGATAATGAACCGTGTCCTAGTATTTGGGGGATATAACCTCCATGCTGTTTGCTCGATTGATTTGTCATCTAGTTGATGTTATCATAGGCAAATGCTCGTATTTTATCCGTGATTATCTCATAAGCTTCAACCAAACAGAATCTAATATGCATATGCATTTGATTTCAGATCCCAGAAGATGCACCACCAGATGTTTATATTCACTAGAATTGGTGATTGACTGGAACTTCATCAATACTTCATGCCAGGCCGTAACAACCATATTACGAGTCGTGGGGGAGTTTTGAAGCTGCTGATGCCTCAAATCCTGACCATTTCAGGAAGAGCAGAATTGTGCCCAGATGGTTCATACATTTTGGTGACTTGTATATACTAGCTTTAACTTCATTTAACATTCAATGTGAGAAATTAAGTACTTTGTCCTCATCTACTTGAAATTGTATACTAGCAATCAACAATTTAATTCCACATAATAAAAAAGTGGTTACTATTAGGTTAACACCCAGTTGAGATCTCATAGAAGGTGCCACTATGTCTCTAAGATAGCTAATTCTCACATGGCAGATCGACTAGGGAGCAATAAGGCTATGTTTTGTGCCGGACTCAAGGCGGCTTTTATAAATCTGGATTTGGGCTTTGGAATGGTTCCGTAAGTATGAATTTTGAAAATTTTGTAGGATATGGTTATAAATAGAGGATTCTGATTGCTAGATTTTTAACTTTTTTTTCATGTAGGATTTGTTCTTGGTCATTTATTGCTCTTCAAGTTACGTTCAAATTCTTGTATTTTTGGTAATTTCACATGTAAGTAAGGACACAATTGGTAACTGAATTTTAATGTTTTGGGGATAAGCTTTATCTTGGAGTAGAGGGTGGGATTAATATTCCCTCAATTTATCCAACTTTACATCTCCAGTAGTGTACAAACTTCAAATTATTTTTGTACTCTAATTGAATTTCATTCCCAAAAGTATGCATTATTCTTCACAGTAAAAAAAAACATTTTGTAATATTCCATAAAAATAGAAGAAAATCAGAAGAATTTTTTTTAAGGGAAGATAAAACTTACGTTGAATCCATCGTACGGTTGGCGGTTGAGATAATTTAGTGTACACTTTTAAAGTAATGCTGGAGTTAATTATATAATCCTAACCTACAAAATCTCCAAACAAGCACAAAATTTTCAAAATTCATACTTATAAAATCCTTTAAAAACCAGAATTGAGATATGTTAAAGACACCTTAAGTTCAGGAGAATCGTACCCTAAGAGACAAAACATTGGGATGCAACATTTAAGAACTAAGATTTGACAAAATATTTGTGCAACTGGTGCATGGATCTTAACCTTAAGTTCAGGAGAATCGTACCCTAAGAGACAAAACATTGGGATGCAACATTTAAGAACTAAGATTTGACAAAATATTTGTGCAACTGGTGCATGGATCTTAACCTTAAGTTCAGGAGAATCGTACCCTAAGAGACAAAACATTGGGATGCAACATTTAAGAACTAAGATTTGACAAAATATTTGTGCAACTGGTGCATGGATCTAAGATTCATGCACCTGGGTCGACCCGCCCCAGGCGCATCTGATGCGCATATTCACGCACCCCAACGCGCTCTCACGTGCCCCCACGCGCCTGGTGGATGCGCTCAAACCCACCAAGATTCGCTCTAGGCACGCGCTCCACGCGCCTGGTGGGTGCGCTCAAACCCACCGCTCTAGGCAGTAATACCCTCAGGGTAACACTAACATAACATGAAGGTAACCATAACATAACGTGAGGGTTACTCTAACATAACATGAAAGTATGATTAACATTGTTTTTTACTTTCATGTTATGTTAATGTTACTTTTATGTTATGTTAGTGTTACCTTCATGTTATATTTGTGTTACCTTCGTGTTATTTTAGTTCAGTGATTTTAAACTAAGAGTATGAAATCTGGAGATGGAGTCACATTAATATAAGACGAAAATAACCCTAACATAACACGAAGGTAACACTAACATAACGTGAAGGTAACGACCAAAACACGCGAAAAAGTAAAGAGGCGTGGGCTGGCGCCTAGCCCGCACGCGGCCCAGTTGCACCGTGCAACTGCACAGGAGAATAACTTTTAAGACTTAAACATTTAATAAGACGGGTTAATCCATATTCCACGTGATCCACCCTTCATAATTAACACATAAATCTATTAAAATAGATTTGATTACGATAAAAACGACCCGTTTGACGTAATGAAACTGTGTGAAGAAAATTTTAGAAAAACGTAAATTTGTATGTTGATAATAGGGTTTACGTGGCAATATGCAGAGGAAGCAGAGAGCAGATGAGCCGACGGTTGGGAGCCTAGTTGGGCACTTGCTTTTGTGGTTCCAACTGTACTTTGTATACTAATACCAACCTTATTGTCTCTCTCTCTCTCTCATCTTCTCTCTCTCATCCCTTCCTTTCCCTCCATTCAAATTCTCCATCCCAATCCCTCTTTCGATACCCTGATTCCTTTCTCTCCAGTATAATTTTCTCCACATGGTTTGAACACTGCGAGTTCTACGGTACGGAAATTAGCAGTAGAAGAAGAGGGAAGAAGAAGAGGAAGCAGCAGAAGAAGAAGAAGAAGAAGAAGAAGAAGAAGAAGAAGGGGGATCGTGTGACTACTTCATGTTTAGAAGCAACAATGTGGCGGCCCGAGTTTTCGAGCGCCAGATTTCTACTCCTGCTCCTGGCACTAGTGTACGCTTGGGTTTCCTTTAATCCTACATTAATTTTCCCAATTGTGGTCTTTTGATTGTTTTTCTTGAGATTTTGAATTGGGAGAGTATGTTTTTCAGCTCGTTTTCGATTCAATTAGTTGTATCCTTGGCCAACATCGGTTTTTCTGCTTGAATTGGGAGAATATATTGGAAATGTTGTTCGTTTTAGGGTGGACATGCCTCAGGGTTTTGCGAGCTTGTAGTCAGTGTTAATGGGAAAAGTTGGTTGTGTGAATCTACAACATTGGTACTATGAGATTGGTTTTGCTAAAAGAGTGATTTTAGTTTGGGTTTGTTACTACACCTCTAAGCCTAAGCATAGTACCAAATGGGGATTGCATAATGAGTTGACCTAGGTGTGTTTCTTAAGTTTTAGTAGAGTTAATGTTACTCGATAATGGATAGATCGTTTCGCCATCTATTGTTGATGTATGTATAATTTAGCTGTATACTTGGAGAAATCAAGTAAAAGGTTACTCTTCTTGTATGCTTCTGTTGAGGTGGAAATATTGATTGGAAAAGAGTATGCTCTTAGGATAGTGGGAATGATTAGAAGTTCAACATGTTGATAGGGGTAGAATTCGAGGTTAACTGCTCTCCTCTGTTTAACAAATCAAGCTGCTTGAGCTCAATTTTTTTATCAAAGAGGTCTCAACATCAGCTCAGACTATATTCAAATAAGTTGGTCAATCTTGGATTCTATTTTAACCAGCTTTTGATTTATTGATGAATTTAACAATTCAAGCACTTGAAATGCTCTGTCAAAGTTCAGTTTTTCCTTGTATTCCAATTTCTCATTAGATGCACCCATGACCCATCAGCTACAAGTTTCAGGGTTTTGTCGGTTTCTGTCATTGTAACTTCAAATCTTCAATCCTTTTAATGAGATGTAATTATTGATTCTCTCAGGTGCATTGTGCCAGACGATTTTATGAGAACATAGTACCATGTCATACAGTATTTGACATTGAATGCCCAGACATTCTTTTTCGTAAGTTCAGTGATGATGGACAGTACCTTATAACCTTCAGCAGGAATCACCAGGATCTCATTGTTTACAGACCAACTTGGCTGTCGTTTTCGTGCAGAGAAGAAGATTGCTTTGATCATGATCTTCCTTCTAAAGCCAACAAATTTGAGAGTTTTTTTACCCAATTGTACAGTGTCACTCTTGCTTCCAGTGGTGAACTTATTTGCAAAGATTTCTTCCTTTACTTGGATAAAAATCAATTTGGAATATTTGCAACTTCAACGGCACAAATTCAGGATGCACCTGCTGTTGGAGGTGCAATTCAAGGAATCCCATCAATTGAAAAAATTACCTTTCACCTCGTAAGGTCTGTAGAAAATTTTCTTCAATTTTGAGTTTCCAAAATCGCGAAACTTAAAGATTGATTTTTGAGTATCTCTTACTCTGAATTAAATAGATTGGAAGATGGAGTTATACTTGATGAGAGGGTTTTCTGCAATGATTATATTAATTTGGCACATAGCATGGGTGTTTACTTGTACGATGATTTGGTGGCTATAGTGTCCCTGCGCTATCAAAGAATCCACATTCTTCAGATCAGGGACTCTGGGAACCTTGTTGATGTACGATCGATTGGAGAATATTGTCGTGAAGATGACGAGCTTTTCCTCAACTCCAGTATTCAGGCAAGTCGTACTTCCTCATGCTGTTTATGAAATTGTGCATAGATTTTGTGGGTCATTTGTCTTCCTTTCCTTAAGAATTTTTTTCGCTTAAGTTAGATTACCAATTACAATCTCATTAATGTCTTTGGTTTCATTAGATACCCGTTGTAACTTGGATTTGAGTTCATGGAGTTTTCTAAGATAATGTTGACTGGAGACAACACTCATCTTGTACATCCTAATAGATTGATCCATTAGCCCATGTTTCTTCTCCTACTCCTGTCTCTTCTCTTTTTCGTTTTTCTTTTCCTTGAAAATTTTTGAGCATGTCTTTTGCAATGATAATTATGGATTGTTTTATTCTTCTTTTCCCTGAATTTCTTTTAAGCAAATCCTTTGCAATGATGTTTTAAGGATTGTTGTTTAAGGCTGAACCATTTTAGCAAAAGAGTGTCATTTGTGAACATACCAAAAAGGAATTAGGAGCTCTTAATAACAGGGACCCATTCCAAAGAACTGAATGTCATGCTTTTCCTTTTCAGCTTTGAGTTTATTTTACTTTATGTAATTGAAGATTAGGTTATAAGTGTAACCTTGTAGGTCTGATTGCCAATTTGCTATTAATCACAGTGTAAGGCAATCACAGACAGAGATAGAGCACATAATATTGGCAATGGTTTGGATCATATCCGAAATAATCCAGAAGCTCTTTTTTTGAGTGGTTTAAAGCAGCGATTGCTTTCCTTCATATTTCGAGGAATTTGGAATGAAGAAGATGATCCAAGTTTGGTAAGTATATTAATATTAATAACTATCACAAAGATGTGACCTGTCATTCTTTTCTTGTTTTTTTTTTTCGTTAGAATATGTTGGAATTATTTTGCATAGAAGCTTTTATTGTGAAAATTTGTCATGATCATCTGATGGTGACTAGATATGCATGATTTCCATATGTCATTATTTGCAGATCAACTTTAGTGTTCTGAGATTTACATTTCTGGGTATTGATGCTTGGCTTTTCCAACAATTCAGAATCTAATCCCCAAGAAATGAGAAAGTCATTTGAAATTCTTTTTTAGCCTGTTCATGAACTAAACTTTCCATCATTATTGGGAGAACTGAATGGTATCTGAGTTAGCTAATATGTTTTAATGTGTTAATTTCAATGGTTATGATGTAATTTAGCAGCTAATGGGTTGTAGTAATCAGTTTGTGCAAATTTTGGGATTGCCTGAAATTATCTGCACATTCTTTTTTAACATTTCTCATGATCATTTATTCTTTATTATCAGAGAATGCAATGCCTTAAGAAGAAGTTTTATTTCCATTTCCAAGATTATGCTGATTTGGTTATATGGAAGGTAGGAATCCAACTTCAATATTCAACTCCATACATATTTCTTTGACACTGATTTTATATGTTTTTTCAATTCTATTCTCATATTAGTTTTCATGATTAGCTTGCTTACTACCAGAGCGTTTTTACAATTAGTTTATTGTATTACACAGGTGCAATTCTTAGACCGCCAACACCTATTGATTAAGTTTGGCAGTGTAGATGGTGGGGTGAGTTTCCTTTCATTGCTTGATGTTCTTCATATTTACTCATTGTTTTGATGTTATCTCAGGTTAGTGTTATGTATTGTCTTTTTTTATTTGTTTTTAAAATAAAGAGTCTGCATCTGCTCCCAACGATATGAGTTCTTAAATCATAATATCTTTTATTTAACCCATTGTGGCCCTATTGAAAAGGTGAGTCATTCATACATTTTTATTTGCTTCAATGCAACTTATCTTGGACTTTGTTTTTCTGAATTTTTTTTAATGGAGCATAGGCCAAGAGATTATATCTTGCCTTAGTTCTCATCTTTTCTTACATTAAACGTTCATTCTGTTTTAACTTGTCACAATTTTCTTTTTCTTCTTTCTTGCTTCTTGATTTTATTAGACATTTTTGAATAATTAGTCATCTATTAGAAGACTGAATGACTGATAAATATAACCAAGCGTGGAGCAATGTTTCTCATTTCATGAAAATAGGCGCGCCACATTGGTAAGTTATTCTATTGATAATTTTCTTCTGATACATGATAAACATGATCAGAGGTAAATGTTTGTTTACCATGATAACGTCAAATGATTGCATTTGCATGATTGTGTCAAATGAATCTTTCTTTGAAAAGATGGGCATGATTAACTTCTATGCACCAACTAGAGGGAGGTCTAGAAAATATGGAAACATTCTATGTATATTGGTCTCTTATAGTTATGTATTTTGTCTCCCTGATTTATTTGTTCATATGTACATTCTATGTACGCTCATTTTCATTCTATGTACGCTCATTTTCTATGGGAGATATTGTTAGGGCTTTTTTATATTGTGCGATGGATAACCAAGAAAAGCAGAAATATGAAATCCTTTTCTTTCATGTTTGTTCATATATTATAACTTTACAGAATTAATAATTTATTTATTTCGCTCCTGCAATAAGATGACAGTAGAAAAGAAGTAAAGTTGAGGCAATGGGTATGAGTTTTTGGTTTGGTGGCTGTGGTGGTGGGTCTATGCTTGTAGGAATAAGAGGTGTATTTTTTATTGATTCTCTTGAGATTTTGGCTACTAATTTCAAGTATGCTGGTGACTAGGAGAAATCACCTATTACAGCCCCACGTCAGTAATTGGAGCCTGAAATCCCACTAGGTGTTTCAAATTGAAACAAAATAAAGTTGATGAATGTTGGTGTTAAGTTCAAGTTCATGTTAATGAAATTGATCCTAATTTCGTGAACTTTTGCTTTCTAAATATATTTCCTGTGATACAGGTGGCTCGAAATACAGATAACCATCCTGCATTCTTTGCTGTATATAATATGGAGACAACAGAAATTATTTCATTTTATCAGGTGTGTAATAGTTGTGCTAGTTTACAATTATTTTTCTGTTTTACAATCGGATTACTTCAGAATTATGGTCTCTGACTCTCTGCACTAATCTGGTGGGCTTAGAATTTGATTTTGAGGCAGTTCTTTTGCTTTTCTCACGTGAATTTCTTTTGCCTTTCTCATGTAGAACTCAGCTGATGAGCTTTATACATTGTTTGAGCTGTTTTGTGACCATTTCCATTCCTCGTCAAAGGATTCTCTTTACATGAACTTTTTATCTAATCATTCAAACAACATATACGCCCTGGAGCAGCTAAGATGCAACAAAAACAAAGCTACCAGCTTGCCGCAGGTATATATTATGGGTACTTGGAATAGAAACAATTGAAATTTATCATCAGTAATTTATTCCGTTTTTACAGTTGTTCTCAGTTTTCCTCTCTGACAATTGTGTGCATACTATTTGATCTTGCAGTTTGTCAAAAAGATGTTAGGCACTTTACCTTTCAACTGTCAGTCCCAGAGTCCTTCACCCTATTTTGATCACTCACTATTTCGATACGATGAAAAGGTTTGAATCCTTGTCTACTTTCATTTACATTTTTAAGGCATCTGGTAAATGATAGGAAATGGTTTCTTCTGCATTTGCTGTTTCTGATAATATGGTTAATTTAATACAAACTCTCAATTTTTGAATGTTCCATCTGAGTTTTTCACTGTTTCTTTGAATTGCAACAAAATGCAAAATTTGTGTTTTTTGTGTTTTTTTTTTTCAAGATTGGGAGTTTTTTGTTAAGTTTGCAAAAACATGTAGAGTTATCAGTGTTAATTGGAATCTTGTTTTCGTTTGATACTTCCTTCCACCATGCTTCATTTTTCTTAGCTTACCATAGAGATCTAAGAGAAAGAAATAAGAACTAAGAAATTAGAAAAGTTGAAGCTGGTTTTAGTTCTGCAAAGTCCTAATCTATGATATTTTGGCATCATAACATGGAAGCTAAACATAAAATTTAGTTATGGAAAATCCTAATTCTTTCACCTTTTCATATCTTTTAAGAACATTGACAGTTCTCACCTTACCTTATTCATGTTTATTTCTCACTCTTTCAAGTGAGCTATTTAATGTAAATCTCTACCTTCTCATCTACCTGCAGTTGGCAAGCACCCTTACAGATAATTTGATATGCATACTGTATTTAGAGAGTTCCTCCAGGTGCAATTAGTCATTGACAGAGCATAGGGCTGAAACCACAAAAGTAGGGAGCTTTATTCACACTTCCATAAATACTAAAAACACCCGCAAAAATCATGTTTGATCACTCTGTCAAACAGATATCAACATGTTGTTCGTTGAGCACTGATTGAACACCTAGAAAATAGTGGGTGCATTTAGTCGAAAAGGGGTGTGCAAGTAGCGTAGATAAACATAACCAACAAAGCAGTAGCGAGAATATTAAGAAAATTACTAACTACATGCAGGAAATGGAACTGTTTCTATATCAAGGTCTGTCAATTGCTCTTGTTCGTCTCAATTTTATTGAAAAAAAATAAAAGCTCAGCTCTGGACTAGATAACTACAGAAAGATAAATCTTTAGGGAAAAAATTCAAGGTTCTCCAGTGATGTAAATATACCTCTTTGAGATAGCTCAGAAATCTGAAATCCATCATAAATCCCCGGGAAAACAGATAAAACCTTAAGCTATTTTTATTGCAGCAAGTAATTACATGTTCATAAAACAACCGAAAGAGTGACTGCATCTTGCTCTTTTCAAGTTCTGTTAGACAAATAATTATCTTTCAATTGGTTTTGCAATGTATTACTCTGTAATATTTGGTCTATTTGGTTGATGGACCACTGTGTTTAACTGTTTGAGCTACTTCTGCAGTTAATTTCAGCAACTGACCGACATAGACAGTCTACTGATCACCCAATCAAATTCATTACGAGGAGGCAACCCAATATTCTGAAATTTAAGATCAAACCAGGTACCCGTTCTACTATTTCAGACTAAACTATACTAACATGATCACCGTTTCTCTCTTTTTCCTCGATTGTTGATTATAAACTGACAATGGTTATTGCAAACTCTGAAGGACCTGAATCTGGTAATGCTGATACCCGGACAAAGAAGATCTCTTCGTTTCTATTTCATCCGATTTTGCCGTTAGCGATTTCTGTACAACAGACCCTGTTTTTGCAGCCAGCAGTTGTAAATATTCACTTCCGTAGATAATTCTTCACGTAAGTTCCAAATGGTAAAAGATAGAGACCAAAGAGTTGTATATTTTCCATTTATCTCTTCAATAAGGGACACATTCATACATGTATACCACCCATTCTTGTCGTGGGATTTGGATGCGCACAACAGAATCATCCTTGTACAGTTGTACTAGTTTCTTCAAGCAAATTGATGAGAGAGAGAGAGAGAGAGAGAGAGAGAGAGAGAGAGAGAGAGAGAGAGAGAGAGAGAGAGATTGAAAATGATTGAATTCAAAAGTGCTTTTATTGTTCCAACGCGTGCATAACGATGGTATTATATATGTTTACTGTTTAATCTAATTACCTTTACTATGTAGTATATAAATGAGTCAAATTGTTTGTAAACTATTTAGGCAATAAACATTAATCAAGATCGTTTGCCTTCAATAGTGTTCATAAATGTCTTTATTTTATAAAATATATTACATAATCTTTAAATGTGATTTTACGTTTTACTTGAACATGTTTGTGTATCATAATGTGTAAGTATCTGATTGTCACACAAGTAAATCATATGATTATTTACCTTCTTTTGTTATGTAATTTATCTCGTAAATATATTATAGTATAAATTACATTAGTGTGGTAAGTGTATATAAATACCTAGGTAATATACATATTCAAGGAAAACAGAAATCAAATATTCTCTTTTAATCTTTGGAGGTATTTTGCTAAAATCTTCTAATTTCTTCTCTAAGTTCTGAAATTTTATGAATTGTAGCATAGAAGGTCCAAATATGTTCTTTGGCATTAGGCTGTGAATATTTTGTTTATATTGTTTACATGTATGAAAAAGAGTTTGCTTTTACACTGGATTTAAGTTCAATGTTATGCATCACTGTTCTGAAATTTTCTAAAAGTTTTACAAACTTGAATTGGGCTAAACTATTATACCATGTTCATGTATATGAACTCAAGAACATGTGTGTAAACTTTCACAATATTTGGACTTAAACTTGATTTACTATGAGTTTCTATTATGGTGATATTTGCCAAATTTTCTAATATGGTGATGTTATTAGGTACATATAGAAATTAACCATGTAAATCTTGTTCATAAGTTATATTTTACTATTTCTCTTTATTAATGTCTTTTAAGGACATTTGAATATGTACCTTGCAAATTTTGGAGTATTCTACAATTTATACTGAATTTTTATAAATCAACTTGTTTTCTGCAAAGTTGATACCCTGTTTTCAGCAAACTTCTAAAATTCGTAAGTACTTGTGTGAACAATTTTTAGCTGAAATAGTTTTATGTGATACACTTTACTATGTTATATCTCTACAATAGAAATTTAACAAAGTTTCATAAATCAAAGATTATTTGATGAATTTTCCATTACATTACATGATGTGTTTGAGCTGAAATTGAATTATAATACTAGTTTCAGAAAGCGTTTTAATTATTCATAAAGATTATCAGAACTTTTAACTTTTTAGTATACAATTCTTATGGATCATACATAAATATAATATTATTTCCATGATTTTATGATACTCACACGAATTATGAAGATTCGTTAGTTGGAATGCCTTTTCAATCTAGAAATGATTCTAAATGCAAAAACAACCTAAAATTAAAAAGAACTATTGCAGTCTGAACTAGAGTTGGCAAAACGGGTGGCCCGGCCCGGCCCGATGGGCCACATGAAAACTTCTGGCCGGCCCGGGCCGACCCATCCTTTGTTCGGACCCATAAATCTGTAGCCCAGCCCAGCCTTATATGGGCCAACGGGCCAAATCGGCCCACATCGTCTTTTTAAACAAATCAAATATATATATATATATATATATATTGATACGACGTATCACCACAACAAATTTATAAGTGTGAAGTCCATATAGAATTTAAAATTTTAAAATACGATCATTCAATCATCCGCATGTTTAAATTAACAAAATTACAATACTAACACAAGAATTAAAAATTAGAAAGTTAACAAGTGTGATAAAAGTGTGATAAAAGTAACACTTTTTGTGATAAAAGTGTGTGTGTGTGTGTGTTTTTTTTTTTTAAATTATGGGCCATCGGGCCAGCCCGAGCCCATCTAACCCATCGAGCCATTGGGCCGGGTCAAAAAGTTTCGACACTTTTTGGGCCACCTTTTTCTAGGCCCAGCTCAGCCTAATTTTCGGGTTGATCAGGCTGGCCCATCGGGCCGGGCCCATTTTACCGGCTTTAGTCTGAACTATTAACTTTATCAAATTGTAAATTTCGATTCGACCCATTTTCCGGTAAAAGCGTGAACATATGACCGTTGATAATATAAGGATATTCTTGTAATCTTGTAATTTAAGACAACTCTCATATAAAGTTAATGTGGGTCTTATGTGTTCACGTTTTTATAGACAAATGGTTCAAAAGTTGCAATTGATAAAATTTTAGTAGTTTAGGCTGCAATTTGATGAATTTTAGTAGTTTAAGTTTTAATTTGATAAGAAAAGAATTTTAGGTTGGAAATTGAAAAAAAAAAAAAATCGAATAGTTTAGATTGTTTTTTTTGTGTTTAACCCTTGATTTTTATCATATATGTTGTTACTTATATCAATTATTAAACTTATAAGATACGTGACTCATACCTAAATAGTGATATGATAATACATAAGCATATTACACCATAATTAATTGATAAATATATGAAATTTGAATTATGTGCTTCTTAGTTAAGTTGATGAATGATAAGACTAAAGAATCAGAGATATGCCTATTGTAGCGTGATGAAGTCGGAGACCTTGGAGCTATCATATCACTATGAGGAATTGCTTTTGAGAGTGGGTAACTTCTACTTCCTATTAATCCTATTAATGTATGAGTAAGTTTTTAGTGAGACTCTCTTACGGATTTTTATTATATTGTGTAAAACGGGTTAACATATAACTCAATTACTCACAACCCAAACCCTGCAATTCGCATGTCATTATCAGGTGATGGGGCTCCGTCTCATGTTAACTATCCGTGAGACGGTTTTGTGTTAATGTATTATACTATTGATGTTATATGATTAACATTTACAATGGTGTTATACTATATGATGTTATATGATTAATGTTTTATGATGAAAAGGAGTCAAAACCATTGACATAAAACAAAGAAAGACGGGGTAAGATGATCTGTGTGGGTCTTCTGTTGGGGTAAGATGATATTTGGATCTCCCGTTGTGGTAAGATAGTCATTAGGTCTTTACGACTATTTCCAACAGTGCATAAATATTTAGTGTTAATTTTACACTATCAAATTGTGCATAGCGTAGATGATCTCCAACAGTGTGTACCATCTTGTGCACTAAATGAGAATATGCCAGAATATTCTCTTTTATTAAATATATAATGAAATATAAAATATAAAAAGAAGGAAAAAAGAAAAAGGAAATGTATAGAAAAAAAGATGACGCATATGTTTGATCTGTGTAAGCATGATCCAGAAGAAGCGGTTGAGAAAAGTTGACACAAGGATTTCTAATACTGTTGGAGTTGAAGATTCACTGTATCAATTGGTATTGACTCATTATTAGAGATGGTCTTATAAGGGTAAGATGATCTTCAGATCTCCCACAAAATAAGCTGGGGTGAGTTGGTCTTCGGATCTCCCACATAAGAAAAGAAAGTTGTAATGTCTAGTAACCAATTTAATCTAACAAGTTCATAAGATATAGTATGGTTATCCCACCAGCATTAAAGAGGAATCTCATGATGTTATTATGTAATAGTAGAATTTTGAATAATGCATTTGACATGTTTTGCAACAGCAATGAAAATATATTCAACGCATGACATGATGTAATACCAAACGTAACAGATAATCGAATTCGATTAAATTAGGGAAGTAGAGCAACAGAAACTGAGAATCCAGAAAGAAATGCCTCCCTCCTTTACTTCTTTATTCCACGACCATACAATTATTCAGGTGGATGCAAATAGAAGACCTCAGAAGCTCTAATGGAAGTAATCATAGGCCGAGCGAAAACGGAAAGCCCGTCGCCGGCAACCAACTCCCCCCGCCGATAAAATTCCCGGCTGTAAAGGGCTGTGCCTGAGCTGCACTAGTGAGCACCCTGAAGCCTCTCCATGTGACCCTATTGGCCGTCCCTGCACCTGCACCGGTGTTCTGGTACTCCGCATAGAATAGAGTGTCGAGCGCAAAGTTCCCGTTCCACTCGAACCACCCGGCCGGGTGGATCACGTTGCTGATCTCCGTCTGCATAACAACCGTCCTCGAATATTCCTTCCACGGCCTGCCAAGGTACGTCGGAAAACTGCTCTGCACGGGGAGGAGGTCAGAGGTGGCGCCGATGCGGCACTTCTGGATGACAATGCCGGTGTTCTGGTTGGGGTCGTCGCGGCCCTGGGCGGTGACCATGTTGCGTTGCCCGGGGTTGGGGCGGCGGGCGTGGATGTCGCAGTTCTGGAGGACGGCGTTGGCGTTGCCGAAGATGAAGTCTACGGTGCCGACTATGATGCACCCAGTGTAGAACTGTCGGAGAGAGTGGACGTAGAGGGTGTCTTGGTAGGCCAGCATGTTGCAGCGGTAGAAAGCGCAGAGGTCGGCATTGACGCGGAGGGCGACGGCCTGGTGTTTCGATGGCCCCGCCGTGTTCTGGAATGTGATGTCTCGGGCTAGAAACCTGCCGCCCACCACCGCTGCACATCAACACCAACCCAGAGTTGATCTTCTATTACATTTGATATTACATTTCATGTTTCTATTATATTTAATATATGACATGTGTTAAGTAGTGATGTGATACGATACACATTGTGTGTTAATTATTTTGAGATACAAGATTTACATTAAGTTTCTTTTGTTTTTATAGAACATGAGCGGGAATCCGAATCGAGTTGACCAATGACAAAAACGTCATTATCCTCATTAACTAGGTAATTAAAGGGGCAAAGAATTGGGTGGTTAAATGAGAGAGTTAATTATGATGAGTTAAAAGAGGCGGAGGACTAACCGACGGTGGCGGAGTTGAAGGTGGTGCTACCATCCACAACGTTCCGGCTGGCGGTGATGATGGTGGTCATCCTCCCATCTCCGACGAACATCAAGTTGGTCTTCCTCCTCCCTATTTCCACATTCTCTCTATACACTCCAGCCTTTATCCGAATCACATACCTCCTGCTACTCCCCTCCGGCGCCGCCGCCACCGCTGCCGCCACCGTCCGATAATTCCCAGTCCCATCTGCCGCCACCGTCACATCCCCCGTCACGGTCGTCGCCTGCAGCAGCCGCCTGTCTCCCGCCGACAACCACTCCGGCCACTCCTCTCCAAGCCTCCGCTCTCTGATCAGCTCCGATGAAGCCCTTTCAGAATCGGATATGTTTTTGACCATGGCCATCACATTGCTGACGAGGCGGAACACGTGCATCTGGCCGGCCACCAGAGCTTGGCGGACCTTCTTGTCGGCCTCGCCATGGGAGAAGCCATCGAGGCACGATTCT
The DNA here is from genome assembly GCA_005771605.1 of Scutellaria baicalensis. Lineage (NCBI taxonomy): Eukaryota > Viridiplantae > Streptophyta > Magnoliopsida > Lamiales > Lamiaceae > Scutellaria > Scutellaria baicalensis. The sequence goes on from CM016728.1 coordinate 20,693,938, forward strand.
TGATTCGTCTGAGCTGCGCTGAGAAGCGTGATCAGATTCTCTTTGTGGTCGGAGATGGAGTAGTTCTTGAACCCGTAGTCCTTGAGCTCCACCTCGCTCTCGCGAAGCTCTTCCAGCGTGTCGGACACCATTTCCAGGCAATCATGGAGGGCGGTTTTCTCCCGCCGCGTCAGGGACCCGGCCCGGGTGGCGCCGATCTTCTTCACGGCGAAGTAGTTCCTCTCCACCGTGTAGATGGTGTAGTTGAGGGCGGTGATGAGGACGTCCTTGCTGCTCTTCAACGAAGTGGGGGCCACCGCCGCAGCACTGATGGTGGAAACGCAGAGCTCAGGGTACAATGTGGCGGCGCAGGTGGATTTCACCACAGCCTGCGCGGCGGCGCCGCCGTGGCTCTTGTGGGATTGGACGATCGTGATGGATACAAGCGCCACCACCAGCAAGGAAGCAAATGCTGTGAGGATGAGGGTTTTTCGTTTGCTTTTGTGGTGGTCGTGTGAGTGAGAATCCGCCATGGATGCTGAGTGAGAAGCTTGAGCAGTTGTTAGTGTCCGTTAGAGTAGCAGCCAACTGTCTTTTTCAGGACAGGCAAGATTGCTTGTATTATCTGACCAATTTATGTGATGCTCAGAATAGGTATTATTCAAAAAAGTATCTACCAATATTTGAAAAGTCAAATGATGAACAAACTAGAAATGTGTTTGTTGTGTTTGCATGATTGTTTTGCTTCTTTGGTAAAGTGTTGTTTTGCTTGTTTGCATGTGATAATTTCTCATCATTTAATAGTTTATTACCTTGATTGGTAGAGGTATGTGATTTGGGTGATGGCCCAAATATAACATAAAACTTATAATTTGGGATCAAAATACCATTAAAGCAGCTTCGTATATTTCATGGAGGAGGACCACATTATGCTTATGAGCCGGGTGACGAAATTAATATTGCGTAGGCGGGATCTCCAAGGGGGACGGGATGAAGTATTCCCCGTGAAGTTGGGGTGACGGGAACGGGGATTCCCCGCGGCCGTGGGGATGGTGCTGGGGATTGCTCCCGGCCCTGACCCGCCCCACCCCACCCCGTTGCCAACCCTATGTATATGATATTTTATCATGTGAAAATACTTTCCTTTACCCAAATTCATGGGTAAGGAACTTTTATACTCATTTTTTTAAGAAATAAATTTTTTACCCAATTTGGGTAGTGAAATGTCCTTAATACCCTCAACTTAAGTTTATATTGTTGTTCATTGCAATACATTGTAATTTAATTCAAATACACAATTTAATACATTGTGTACAAATTAAATAATGTAATAAAATTTCAAAAAGTAATTTGGAACTCTAAAAACACCATAACCCACTTTTTGCAATCACATTTTCATGTTCTCATCTCCTCCGAAGAATCGCTGCAAGGCTTGAGCAAATTTCTCATTTTTTCATGATCCTCATCTCCATTGAAACCTTGAAGCTCGTCAAAAGCAACTGAAATTTCATTGCAAATGGTAAGTTTCATTTCTATTTCTAGGTTCTGAGTATTTAGTGATGTTTCATTATAAACTCCTCATGAATTTAATTGTTTAAATTTCTGTTTGAAGTTAAGTTGATATACACCATATTTAATAGCACAAACTCTTTTGTTTTAGGTTTCAACATTATCCCTGTATGTTGATTCTGGATAGTACTGACTTCTGAGAATGATTCTTCACGATACGGCTCCCTTATGAAGATATGTTGATATGCACCATATTTAATAAAGAGTAAACTCTTTTATTTTAGATTTTAGTTTTTTCACCATTAATGTTGGGTAATTCTCATTTATGAGAATGAATGTTCAAGATTTGAAATGTAATACATATTCGCGATATAAACTGATAATACGTGTTCACGATATGAAAATTTAATACGTGTTCACGATATGAGCTGATAATACATGTTCATGATATGAAAATGTAATATATGTTCACGATAGGAAATGTAATACATGTGATATTAACTGATAACGCGTGTTCACGCTATGAAAATTTTAATTTGAAATTTTTATACATTGTAGCTTTTTTTCATTTAATTTTGTATAACATATGTGTATATATCATTTAAATTATGTTATAGTCATATTATAAAATATAAATAATATAATTTTTTTAGAAACACATATAAAATTTTACAAAATGATCTAATGGATATATCTTTTCGAAGTAATTTGCAATAATCGTTGATCTTTTTGTTACCTAGTATAAATTTACAAATACGATGAAGTATATGTGCAACAGATAAATATTGTGATATATATTACCAAATTTTCTTCAAATGAATTCCGAGCTCCATGACAATCAAATACATCATTAACTTCGAGTGGATTTAGTTGAACACATTTGGACACTATTTGTGAACTTGTAAAAATTAATTGGTCATTTATATTAATTGTATGTCAAATGTATTGTAATGTCGATTGTTATTTCAAGTAATTGCTAGCAATATATATGTCTTTTTTTAATGTAATTAATCCATAAAACAAAGATTTGAACTTAATATTAATTTATTATTATTTATTATTAATTATATTTTAATGTGAATTGAAAATTATTAATGTCATAATTAATTAGTCTAATATGACGATTTTGACACTATTAAAAAATGCAACCAATAAATAATTAATTTGAATTGATAATAAATAAATAAATAGAATAAAAATTAGTGGATAATGAGACTCACATGTAATGATTAAAATAGTTTTCAAAACTTATTTAGCGTGTTAGAGATGAAAACTTCATTTTTTCAGATGAAAACTTCAGATATGGATGTCACAGCGTGTACACGATATGAGTAGTCGTGTTCACGATAAGAGTAGTCATCGGGTTCACGATATGAATAGTTGTGTTCACAATATGAGTGGTCATGTTCACGATATGTGTGTATCGTCGTGTTCACGATACACACATGAGTCGCCATCTTAATGAATTATTCCAGCGAATCCAACTCGACTTGAGTAATATTACTTGAGTCGAGTTTAAATGTGAACACGACTACTCATATCGTGAACACGATAACTACCATATCGTGAACACAACTACTCATATCGTGTACACGCTATAACATCCATATCGTGTATAACACCCAAATTAGTTTTAGATATATATATATATATATATATATATATATATATATATATATATGAGAATATAGTAAGATAAATGCATTTAATTGCTTAATTTTTTTTAGCCCAAAATGTTTAATTTTGAATGGATCCAAATCAATTCTTAAGCCCAAAATTCTTAATTTTTGGATCCAAATCATAATTTTTTTAGCCCAATCATGGCCCATTTATTAGATAAATTGAGAAGGCAAAAATTGATCTTTTCTTCAAAACTTTACAACTCATACATTGATATAGAGATAACATCATTTTTAGTCCTGTAAGTTAGGCCTTTTCCATTTTCGATCTATCAAGTATAACGAATCCAATTTCAGTACCGTAACTTCATTTTTTTTCCGATTTAAGTCCTTTTTTTGCCGGAATCCTACGTGGCAGGCGGAGGTTGCCTACATGGCAACCAAACCCTAATCCCCAATTTTTCCGGCGACAACTCAGCCGCCACATCAGCCAAAAAATAATAAAAAATTCAAAAAAAAAAGGAAAATGAAATTTCAGAATTTAAAATTCAGATTAAAAAAAACTAACAACTTTACTAAATTGTAAATCAAAAACGGGGGAAACCCAAATCGAAGAGGAGAGGAATCAAAATCTCATTGCAAAATCCCTAATCCGAAACCCAAATCGATAGCCCTAACCCAAAGCAAGCAAAAATCGAGGTATTATCTCCGACTTCGATTCTCACTCTTTGGTCACCGAGGCATTTTGTGTAGAAGATATGAAGCAGAGAGCGCTAGATAAATGGCATTTACCCCCCCCCCCCCCAAGATATGGTAAGTTTGTTTGTATTTGCCCCTCCATTTATGGTGTATTTTGGTCTTTATCTTGGTTGGTAGGGTCGACTCGATTGTTTAATATATGTATGAGAGTGTATTGAGTGAAATGGTCCCCATTTTGTGTACTAACAGTCAAGAGTTTGTGGCTTTTTATGTGGTCAAGATTCCTTCCCATTTTTATGCCTTTTCTGTCTGAGTTCAGCACTATTTAGGGTTTTTTTATGTGGTTCGGGTTATATAAGCATTAGACTTTATATTGACTGCATCTGCCACTATATTTCACATAACAGGTTCGAAGAAGAAGCAAATTACACTTCGGCTATATGTTGGTAGGAAGATTGTAGAGGGTGATGATCCTTCCTATGTTGGAGGTAACCTCTATGTCTTTGACTACTTTGACATAAAGGATGCAACTCTTAATTTCTTTTTTAATGTGGCTGAAAAGGATGGGAAACATGGTCCCCTAGGAGTGTATAGTTTAGGTCCTAGTGGTTTTAAAGTAGTGAAAGATGATGCTGAGTTGGTCAGTTTATTTGAAGAATATTTGTGCATTAGTGAAATTAGGTTTTATGTTGGGAGTGAATATAATGAGGGCAGTCAGGGTGGTGGTGAATGCAGTGGGAAGCCTATTGATTTAGATGATGAATTCCATGATAGTGATTTTGATGTTAGTGAGGGATATGTTGATGTTGTTAATGAGTTTCTAGCTTCTGGGGAAGTTGATAACAAGTGTGAAAAAAAAGAGTGAGATAAAAAGAGATACACTTGATAAAAAAGAAAAAAGATGAGATAAAATCTGAAGAGGATAGTGATGTGGAGGGTTATAAATTTGATGCTGGAGAAAAAGACATTTTAGAGAGTGAGGATGACCTAGACAGCAATCTAGATTCTGACCTTGAAGGGAGAAAGAGAAACTGTGTGTTTAATGAGAATAAGGGCTTCAATCCTATCTTTCAAGTAGGTAAAATTTTCAGCACAAAAACACAATTGAGAGAGCAGATTCAATCACATGCCATTAAGACAAAAAAATCCCTAAAAATTACTAAAAATGATAGGGATAGGGTACATGCTAAGTGTGAGACAGAGGGCTGTCCTTGGAAGTTGCATGCCTTGAGGGTGGAGAAGGAAGAAACATTTCAAGTAAGGGTGTACAAAAAATGCATACATGTGCTAGGCAGTTCAATGTAAAAAATGTAAAGTCTACTTGGTTGGCCAAAAAATATATGCATGAGTTCATGAGTGATCCCAATAGAAAAATGAAGGGTTTTAGATCATCTATAATTAAGGAATTGGGAGTGAATGTCTCAAAGCAGCAGGCTTATAGGTGCAAAAAAAGGGTTTTGGAGCAGATAGAAGGGAATGCTGATGAACAATATGCATGGGTGTGGAATTATGCAGAGGAAGTGAAGAGGTCTAATCCTGGTAGTACAATTATTGTAGGAGTAGATGACAGGGATGGAGAAAACATGTGCTTTTATTTGTGCTTGAATGCTCTTAAAATTGGATTTTTAAGTGGTTGTAGGCAGGTGGTGGGGGTAGATGGCTGCCACTTGAAGGGGCCTAATGGGGGGGTTCTTCTGTGTGCTGTTGGGGTGGACCCTAATAACAACATTTACCCCATTGCTTGGGCTGTAGTATGTAAGGAAACTACAGAAACATGGGGATGGTTCCTTACCTTATTGAAGAGAGATCTGTGCATCGAAACATGGGGCACTGACTGGGTGTTCATTTCTGATAAGCAAAAAGGGCTTATCCAAGCATTCATGGAGGTTCTCCTTGGGGCTGATCATAGGTTTTGTGTGAAGCATCTTCACAACAATTTCAAGCAAGCTGGGTTTAGGGGACAAGCATACAAGAATGCACTTTGGAGGTGTGCAAGGGCTTCTACTGAGAATGAGTATAAGAGGGGCATGGAAGCCATGAGATCCTTAAGTGAAGCTGCAGTCACCTGGTTTGATGACAAGCCACCTCAACAATGGAGTAGGGCCTACTTCAAAGACAACACTAAGTGTGACATCTTGTTGAATAATATATGTGAGTCATTTAACAGCATGCTCCTTGAGGCTAGGGAGAAGCCAATAGTCAGTATGCTTCAAGCAATCATGGAGCTTATGATGAGAAGGTTGCAAGAGAAGAGGGACTGGGCTAAGAAGTGTGGGCAGTCATATATGTGTCCTAGAATCAAGAAAATCATTGACAAGGCTTTTGAGAAGGCAAGTGAGTGCATTCCCATTAAGGCAGATGATCATCATTACCAAATCAGTTGCCCAGATGGATATCAATTCTGTGTGGACCTGAAGAATAGAACATGTGGATGCAGAAAGTGGGATCTGACTGGGATTCCTTGCCAACATGTGGTGATGACTATTATGAATTAAGGCTATGAAGTTGATCTATACACTCATCAGTGTTATAGGATGGAGACATTTAGGAAGGTGTATACTCCATCAATTCTGCCAATCAATGGCAGAAATGAGTGGAAGGATATAGGGGAGAAGTCACTTGTGGCTCCTATCTTTTCAAGACCAGCTGGTAGACCCAAGAAGTCAAGGAAGATAGGACCTGATGAGGTTGAGCCAAAGAAAGGGAAATCTAAGAAAGTAGATCCTGATAGGATGAAAAGACATCAAACCACACTTAGATGTTCATTATGTGGAGTTGAAGGTCATAACAAGAGGAGTTGTAAGGGGAAGACACCTGAAGAAGTTATTCCAGTGGAAGTGATTACACAAGAAGAGCCAGTGGAAGTGATTACACAAGAAGCACCCCCACAACAGCCAATTCAGCCCAAAAAACAGAAAGAACAGGTAAGAAAGGTCCTTTTTATTCATAACAACAATGGTCTTTCATAGAATTTGTATCTTGATTGTATCTTGATTGTTTCATTTCAGAAAAAGAAAGCAACTTTGTTGACCCCAGCAAGACCATCATGGTGTATGGGCACTAAAACTGTGAGTATACTTCCATTCCCACACTTAAACATATCTTTTTTTGTCCTTCCTTTGGAAATTGTATATGAAAACATGGACAATAATGTGTTTTTGAATTCCAGGGTGCTGCAGCAAGTTCTGCCCCTAAAATTGGAGAGAGTTTTGAGGCTTCACCCACTATGTATGAACAACTCCAGGAATGTGCAAGGGCTTCACATGTGAACATTGGAGTGCCTCAATCTGCTGATGCAAAGAAAACTATAACTTTGTCAAATTTGATGTCTCCATCACATGCAGTGAGAGTTGGTTGGAAAAAGAAGCCATTTGTGAAAGGGAAAGAAGATGGGAAAGACCATTAGCTTGATGACACTTTAGTTAATCTACTTTAGTTGTATTTAAACTGACTATTAGATTTACTTGCATTTTGGAACCATAACTTTGAAGTGATCCTAGTTGGTTGACACTCTTTTGCGAACTTTACTATCACCTTGAATATTTATGATCAAATCAAAGGCCAAGGGGTTTTTTTTTAGCTGCATTGTATCTTAAAGTCTGATTTATTTCACAAGTCCTTTTTTTATTGTTGTCTTTGTTTTTAATTTCTTGTCACCTTCACAAATGATTGAGTTCTTATAAACAACTTGCAAACATGAAAGCAATACTTCTTCACTGATTCCAAATACAAATTCATTGATTCCAAAATCCCTAATACAAAGTTTGCAAATCAAAGCCATGACAATCTAAAAGTTTGCAAAACTCTATTGCAAGCAAAACAGAAAATACAATCTGCAATACAATCTGAAAATACAATCTGAAACACTAAGCCTAAGAATACAAATAAAATGTTACAAACAATAGCCATGACATGATAAGAAGCCATTTCAACCTCTGATTCTTCAATTTTATCACTGTCAAGTCATCTGCCAACTTCGCATTTTTCTTTCTCAATTTGGTGAGGAGTTCGACTGTGTTTGCATTCACCGATGGATCAACCCATCGAAAATAATTACACCCCATTATCGGATCCTACACCAACAATACATAAACTACCAACAATCAAATATATCACTGATAAAAACATGGGCAAAAACAGAGGATCGAAATTTAGAACAAAACAAATCTGATTGGAAAATTAGGTTTTATACCTGAACAAAACAATCAAACATCATAGAGTCTACCCAAAAACACAAGAAATCACATTACCTGCCAATCCTCACAGCCGTAGAACCTTCGACCTGGGTTGTCTGGCGTTTTCGACGTACGTAGTTCAGCTTCCTTGCCACAATTACAGAGACGAATCAATGGGGGAGACCCATATGAACATGAGTTCGACATTTTCCTCTCCTGGAGACGGATTTTGTAGGGTTCTTACTTGGAATTTGTGGTTCTGCAAATTTGGGATTTTCTAAGGTTCTTCGAATGCATTTGGGTTTGTTTTCCCCTTTCCCCCGTTTTTGATTTAAAATTTAGTAAAGTTGTTAGTTTTTTTTAATCTGAATTTTAAATTCTGAAATTTCATTTTCCTTTTTTTTTTTGAATTTTTTATTATTTTTTGGCTGATGTGGCAGCTGAGTTGTCGCCGGAAAAATTGGGGATTAGGGTTTGGTTGCCACGTAGGCAACCTCCGCCTGCCACGTAGGATTCCGGCAAAAAAAGGACTTAAATCGGAAAAAAATGAAGTTACGGTACTGAAATTGGATTCGCTTACTTGATAGATCGAAAATGGAAAAGGCCTAACTTACAGGACTAAAAATGATGTTATCTCCATTGATATATATATATAGTACACGTGTAGAGATAAATTTTTGGAGATAAAGCTTTTGGACAAATATCTTTTCTTCCCATTTCCATCTTCTTCTTCTTCTCTTTTCATTCTTCTGCTTCGACTTTGCTGGGAAAATCTTGAGAAAAAGGGGTAATGATATTTACAAAAATTTTGTTCTTGAAGTTGTATCTATATTGTTGTATGTATATATATATGTATGTATTTATCTCTCCCTGTTTTTTTTTTTCTCTCTCTCTCTTTCTCTTACTCTCTCGTTCCACTCTCGGCTGCCACAGTTCAAGGGGGCGGCGCCGTGCAAGTGATGGGGGCAGCGCCGCCGGTGACGGCGCTGCGTGTGTGTGCGTGAGTGGTTGTGTGTGTGTGTGTGATGTGAGTGTGAGTGTGTGAGTGTGTGCTTGTTGTTGTTGTTGTTGTTGTTATGTCGGGGGGGAGGCGGCGCCGTGAGTGGCGGCGCCGTGCAGGGGCTGAGCCGGCGACGGGCCCGTCGCCGGCAGTGGACGGCGGTGACAGAGAGATGGCAGGGGGAAGCAGGGGAAGGGGAGGGGAAGGGAAAAGGGAAGAGGGAGGGGTTCAGTTGCAATTTGATTTTTTATCAAGGACTATTTTGCAAAATTTGATCCAAAGTTTTGATTTATGCATTTCATTCCTTAAAAGTTTATGATTTATGATTTATGCAATTCAATCCAAATAATCATTGTATTATGATTAAGTTATAATTGAACATTAGAACTACATCGAAATTATATTACGAAACCAAAACTTAAACGATAAATGTATTTAGATTATTGTATCACGTTATAGACATTGATTTAATTCACGATTGATACAAACAACGAATTAAACCTAAAAAATAGAGAAACACCCTAGTTCGTTTAAGTTATACCCTTAATTACGAACCTTCGATTAATATCGTATATTAGGAATTTAATATTTTAAGTATTCTATAGATATTTAAGATAAAGTTAATTTGATAGATTATTTCATTTATAGATGATCAAGTTAAGTATTAAGATGAGCTTTTACATTATGTAGGGAATACGAAAGAAATGCAAGATTAAGGAAGACAAGGGCAAAGAACTTTTGGCAAAGACCGAGTAATATTCAAGGTGGGGGTAAATTATGTGTTTTATTATCTGTTAAAACGTGCGCAATTAATTATGTACAAAATGTGGTCAAGTTGATTGTACTTACTTGTGATTGAATTGGACGTTGACGTTCAGCGTTCCTCTTCAATCAATTATGTGTGTATGCGTATGCGTATGTAGGGGTTTCAGACGTGGCCCCGCTATGTCCGAGGTTTCAAATATGGCCTCTTATGTTCGAGGTTTCAATTATGACCTCTTAAATTTTATGTGGAAAGTTCCGAAGAAAGTTTACGTCGGATGTAAAACTCCGAAGTACACCGGGCTGAAAGTCCCGGGGAAATGCAATGTATTCCAGATGTTATGTTTTTCCGATGTTAAATGTCTAAGTGTTTGATGTATGTGCCTTTACCTCCACTGAGTGTTTCTTTCTCGTACTCACCCCTATATGTTTAAATATTTTAGGGCAGGGTACGCGAACGTGGCATGCTGGTAGCCGATATTCTAAAAGGTTGTAGAAGATAAGATTTTATTTAAAGGGACTATTTGATCAATTTTTTTTAAAACATGTATATATGTAAATGTTTATTTTATCGCTCTTTTCAATGTATTAAAAATATGTTTGTAAAGAAAGGAATTTCAAGAAAATCGTTTCCGCTGCATTTTCCCAAAATTTGTATTTCATAACAATGTTTTATGGAATAATATTTCTCAATTATTCCTGCTTTTATTTATCTTTATTATTATTGAAAGATGAAATTTCTAATGCAAATTAACGCCCAAGTGAGATTTTAACTCTTTAAAGAAACGGGGCGTTACATCGTGAACGTATAGTAAATGCACATATACGAATATACAATTATTTACACCTGAAAATTCAGGAGGTTCACTCAACCTTCAAATCATCAAATTCAAAGACACTCCATAACATTCAACCTTTTTCGACCTCCTTCACTCAACTCGGTTTCCATCTTGATCTGATAACCGCAACAAAATACATCTTCAGATTTACCAGCGAGATCCAAACTTTATTCTAAAATTTTCATTCGCCATTAGTGTTGAAGTGGTGAGAATTGCACATGGTGGAGTTTTTTGTAGGAGAGTGTATGATTGAAGTGGTTGCTACAATGGAGTTTTGGTGGATTATTTTTTTTTATAGATTCATCAAAAATATCATACTAGAAGTCTCAAATGTCTCGTACCAGTTCAGAAGCCAAATTGGAAAGTGTTGGTGTGAGGAAATGAGATTTGGTGTGAAGGTAAATGATATTTGGTGTGGGGGGAAATAAATTTTCAACTTTTCAAAATGGGGGGAATTTTGTCTTTGGATTTTATTTTAAATTTTGTATTTAGTTAGTATATCTTCACTTGTATTTTGTATTTAGTGTATTTATATTTAATTTTTACATTATGTAAATATGTAGTTAAGTTGAGGCTAATTGGACATATTACTACCTAAATTTGGTAAACAAGTTCCTCGACTTATAAATTTGGGTAGTTTGGAAATTAACCCTTTTATCATTAGAGAGTCCAGCCCAAACTACACGATTTTTTTTAAGGAATTGACTTTTCTAACATTGAATATAGCAAAAGTACTTTTTTACCACAAAATATAAGAAAATTACATTTTCTACACTATTTTGACTCGGTCATGGAGAAATGATTGGGTAATGATAGCTTGATGATATATTCTATTTATTTATACTATTATTTGACAATTGATTTATCCAACAAAATCATATAAATTGATAAAAGTAATTAAATTGATAAATGAGGTTCGATTAATAGTGTATTAAACCAAATTTGAATGAATAATCGAACCACTATGTGAAATACATAGTGGTTCGATTAATTGTGTAAAAAACCATTTTTTTCCAAATTAATCGAACCACTATGTCAAATACATTGTGGTTCGATTAATAGTGAAAAAAAACAAATTTTTTCACAATTAATCGAACCACTATGTGAAATCTATAGTGGTTCGATTAATAGTGTAAAAAATCAATTTTTTCACTATTAATCGAACCACTATGTCAAATACATAGTGGTTCGATTAATTGTGTAAAAAACCAATTTCTTCCACTTTAATCGAACCACTATGTCAAATACATATTAATAGTGTAAAAAACCAATTTTTTCCAAAATTAATCGAACCACTTTGTCAAATACATAGTGGTTCGATTAATAGTGTAAAAAACCAATTTTTTCCAAATTAATCGAACTACTATGTCAAATTCATAGTGGTTCGATTAATTGTGTAAAAAACCAAAATTTTTAAAAATAATCGAACCACTATGTATTTTACATAGTGGTTCGATTAATAGTGTAAAAAACCAAAATTTTCACAATTAATCGAACCACTATGTATAATTCGAACCACTATGTATTTTACATAGTGGTTCGATTAATTGTGTAAAAAACAAATTTCTTCCAAATTAATCGAACCACTATGTCAAATTCATAGTGGTTCGATTAATAGTGTAAAAAACCAATTTTTGTTCAATTAATCGAACCACTATGTCAAATACATAGTGGTTCGATTAATAGTGTAAAAAACCAATTTTTTCCAAATTAATCGAACCACTATGTCAAATTAAAGTGCTTCGATTAATAGTGTAAAAACCAATTTTTTTCAAATTAATCGAACCACTATGTCAAATTCATAGTGGTTCGATTAATAGTGTAAAAACCCAATTTTTTTCAAATTAATCGAACCACTATGTCAAATTCATAGTGGTTCGATTAATAGTGTAAAAAACCAAAAATTTTCAAATTAATCGAACCACTATGTCAAATTCATAGTGGTTCGATTAATAGTGTAAAAAACCAATTTCTTCCAAATTAATCGAACCACTATGTCAAATTCATAGTGGTTCGATTAATTGTGTAAAAAACTAATTTTTTCCAAATTAATCGAACCACTTTGTCAAATACATAGTGGTTCGATTAATAGCGTAAAAAACCAATTTTTTTCTAAATTAATCGAACAACTATGTCAAATTCATAGTGGTTCGATTCATAGTGTAAAAAACCAATTTCTTCAAAATTAAACGAACCACTATGTATTTGACATAGTGGTCCGATTAATTGTATTTCACTATGTATTTCACTTTGAACCACTATGTATTTCACTTAAATAGATGAGAATTGAGCAACCCGTGAATGAATGTTCAAATCAACATTAATTCCAACACGTGAACATCTTGACTATGGGTTCAAAGGTTCGATTAAAGTGAAATATACTGTGACAACAAACATCTGAACTTTTACTATGAACCGTGGAAATTAAAGTGAAAAATATTGTTACAACTGTTGAGTTACTACAAAACAAAAATTAACCAAGTTGAATCAAATTAATTCAAACCAAACAAAATAGTGGTTAATCGAACCATTCAAAATTAATCAAATTGAAACAAATTAATTCAAAAAAAGTGAGACATATTGGTTCGATTAATAGTGAAAAAAGTGGTTTTTTTCAAAATTAATCGAACCACTATGTATTTGACAGTGGTTCGATTAATTGAACAAAAATTGGGGTTTTAAACTATTAATCGAACCACTATTAATGTTGACATAGTGGTTCGATTAATAGTGAATATTTTGTTTTTTACACTATTAATCGAACCACTATGTATTTGACATAGTGGTTCGATTAATGTTGAAAAAATTGGTTTTTTATACTATTAATGGAACCACTATTAATTTTACATAGTGGTTCGATTAACAGTGAAAAATTTGGTTTTTTACACAATTAATCGAACCACTATGTCAAATTCATAGTAGTTCGATTAATTGAACAAAATTTGGTTTTTTAAACTATTGATCGAACCACTGTTAATTTTACATAGTGGTTCGATTAATAGTGAAAAATTTGTTTTTTACACAATTAATCGAACCACTATGTTAAATACATTGTGGTTCGATTAATTGAACAAAAATTGGTTTTTTAAACTATTAATCGAACCACTATTAATATTTCATAGTGGTTCGATTAATAGTGAAAAAATGGTTTTTTACACTATTAATCGAACCACTATGTATTTGACATAGTGGTTCGATTAATTTTTAAAAAAATGGTTTTTTACACTATTAATCGAACCACTATTAATTTTACATAGTGGTTCGATTAACATTGAAAATTTTGGTTTTTTACACAATTAATCGAACCACTATGTCACATTGGTTCGATTAATTGAACAAAATTTGATTTTTTAAACTATTGATCGAACCACTATTAATTTTACATAGTGATTCGATTAATAGTGAAAAAATTTGTTTTTTACACAATTAATCGAACCACTATGTCAAATTCATTGTGGTTCGATTAATTGAACAAAAATTGGGTTTTTAAACTATTAATCGAACCACTATGTATTTGACATAGTGGTTCGATTAATAGCTTTAAATATTGGTTTTTAACACAATTAATCGAGCCACTATGTATTTGACATATGACCGCGCTGTCGTGACGCGATAAAATTAAATAAAAATCCTTCCTAACCTATCTAACTAGTAGATAGGGCAAGTCGGAGTCGATCCCACGAGGAGTGACAATTCAATTATGTCTACTTATGTCTAAATTCAAAGTAACAGGAAATATGGGGTTTATCAGATTGATTAATAATTAAACTAAAAATTATTAAAGATCTAGAAAACAAATTAAACAGAAACCAAGTGATAAAAAAGCATTCCAGTTAACAGTTCAGTTATCCCCCAATATCAATTACGCCTTAACCAATGTTACACCCCTCTCTCAGATTATCATGGAATTATCACCCCTAGTCTAACAACAAGCTCTGTTAAACCGAATAGTCTCTTAAGATTAGTTAAATTAGGATAAGATCACTAATTAACCCTATTCAATTGAACAACCTAGAATAAGCTCTCTAGATTTAATTCATCAAATGCATTAATCACCAAGACGATAGGATGAACCAGACTCCAAATACGCAAGCTCGATTTGATAATCTAGGATTATGTTACCCTAGAGATGCGCGACCTCTAGTTTACTACCAATGAAAATTAAACCACAACAATTAGGATTCATGATTCAAGATTCTAGCAATCAATTATCAAACACTTAACCTAGGTGATCAATCTAAATCAAGCATCAATAATCGAAATCATTCATCACAGATAACACAATCAATTCCAATCAAACATCGAGAGGGAGAAACAAAATTAATTAAAACATAAAGAGATAATTGGGTTCAAAACATCCCTGCTAACCGGAATTGAAGAATTAGTCAATCGTCATCTCGATTGGATCCACAAAAGTAATTGGTTGATCCATAAAAGATAAAATAAAGGGGAATTCTATACACACCCCAAAAATACTAAACACACCCCAACAATACACATGAACATTAAAATAATAAAAAAATGAATGTGTGTGTAGATGGGGTGTATTTAGAAATGTTTGGAGTGTGTATAGAATTCCCCTAAAATAAAATGAAGAAAGTGTATGTGAATAACTCTCTCCCAGAATCTCCCCCAAAGCTGCCGTGTCCTTCCTCCTATAAGACTTGGGGTTCAAGTTGGACAAAACCCCTCTTTTATAAACTGATTTGGGCCTCCTTTTGCATAAGCCCATCTTTCTCCTTTTCCCTTTTATTTCTTCCAATATTTGGGCTTTTTAATTGTTGGACCTTCTCTTTGATCTTCATTACTTTTGGGCCTCGGTCCAACTAACTCCAAAATACTTCAAAAATCTTACAATAATCAAGAAAATAAAATATGAAGTATCTCGAATTCAAAAGCGCATATAGGTACGAAAACAATGCATTCAATCAAATAAAAGATAATAAGAATCCAATTAAGTCACCAATTAAATGCACGTATTTTCTACCTATCAACATAGTGGTTCGATTAATTGAACAAAAATTGGGTTTTTACACTATTACTTGAACCACTATGTATTTCACATAGTGGTTCCAGTAAATCCTATAAAATTGGAAATTTGTTTAATTTTTTTAATTGCAAATTTATTTAATTATTTACAATTGATAGTTTAATTTCAAACAGTTTCAATTTAATGTAACTAAAATCATTTAATTAAAAGATCCTCATTTTTTATATTAATCGACCCTCATTTATCAATTTAATTACTCTTATCAATTTATATGATTTTGTTGGATAAATCAATTGTCAAATAATAGTATAAATAAATAGAATATATCATCAGGCTATCATTACCCAATCATTTCTCCATGACCGAGTCAAAATAGTGTAGAAAAGGTAACTTTCTTATATTTTGTGGTAAAAAAATACTTTTGTTATATTCAATGTTAGAAAAGTCAATTTCTTAAAAACAATTGTGTACTTTGGCACATTTCCTCTTTATCATTATTACTTATAGTTTCTTCATTGTTATTTTAATTTCGTGTTTGTAACTTTTATGAAGGTGGATATGTAATGATATATTTTCTAAACAAGCATAATCTCATATTAAAAGATTTCTTCATTTGAAATATTTTTCTATTTGAAATATTTTTCTAGTACAAGATGTATCATTTTTTAATCCATTTTTATGATTTTAAATTTTTTATTTGCACTTGAAAGTAGAACAGAGTATCAAAGTTGAAATTTTTAGATTTTAATTTGGTGTGTTTAGGTATTTTTATTGTTTTGTAGTAGTTTCGACAACGGTAGTAGACTAAAATATGATAATTAAAGAAAAGTGTTCAAAGTAAACACTAAACTCAGACAAAATAAAGAATGTACATTATAATATTAAAATAGAAAAATAAGATTATTTGAGAAAAAAAATTACTAACAAACTTTTAATGTGATGTTTTGAACTATTTGTCTTAGTCTATAGATTAAATATTTAACTCCATCCAATTTTCAATTTTTTTTTAATGATTTTGGGGTATATATGTTATTGGCGAGCTTTTCTCATGTGCAAAAATAAAAAACTAATAAAATATTTTCTCATTATATCTTTTTTAAATAAATCGCATATTAAATACAAAATGGGTTGAATGTGTGTATAACTGTATGTATATATGTATTGTGACAATTATTTAAGAAAAATATTAGAAACAAACATTTAAAATGGTTAAAATCTAATTATTAATATATGACATGCTTTGCAATGTAAAGGAGGAATAGTAGTGTCTATAAAAGTAAGACGATTGATTTTTGATACCCATTCCTATAATGTTATGTTTATGTAGATGTCGATGACTCCTATTGGACTCCATTTAAACTACTTTTTTAGAAAATACTAGTAATCGCACCCGCGCGATGCGTGTTTTGTGATATACTGTTGGTAAATATTAATTATTTCATAATGTAGTGTAAGTAATTTAGTATATAAAAGACAATATAATATTTACTAATTAAGAAGATATAAATTTGGTTAAGATAATTTATTTCACAACAGTATATTGATATTATACACATCCAATTCACTAATATATGATTAATACTAAAAACAAAAGTATCAATATCATGTTTTTCAAATCAAAATTGGAAATCAACCTGTAAAGTTTGTAAGTTTTTTAAAAACTCTTTTATGCACAACAATTATAGTCGAAACATTTTTTTTATCATCTGTGTTACAAATTAATATCTTCATTCACTTAAATTAAATATACTAAAAAAACTAAAAAAAAATTACGAATTAAAAATCAAATCCAATTATTTAAATTAAATGCATGTGTGTGTGTGAGTATGTATATATAGAAACATTACACAATAAAATTAGAAATTCTACGTAGGAACTTGATGCAAGCACTGTCAAAGGCTAAAATTTTATTTGATTATGAGATATTAATAATTTAAAAGTATTTAAGATGACATATAATTCAGACTAAATACATATTATATATACATATATGTATATATACACGTCTCATGTTAACTATCTGTGAGACGGTTTTGTGTTAATGTATTATACTATTGATGTTATATGATTAACATTTACAATGGTGTTATACTATATGATGTTATATGATTAATGTTTTATGATGAAAAGGAGTCAAAACCATTGACATAAAACAAAGAAAGACGGGGTAAGATGATCTATGTGGATCTTCTGTTGGGGTAAGATGATATTTGGATTTCCCGTTGTGGTAAGATAGTCATTAGGTCTCTATAACTATTTCCAACAGTGTATAAATATTTAGTGTTAATTTTACACTATCAAATTGTGCATAGCGTATATGATCTCCAACAGTGTGTACCATCTAGTGCACTAAATGAGAATATGCCAGAATATCCTCTTTTATTAAATATATAATGAAATATAAAATATAAAAAGAAGGAAAAAAGAAAAAGAAAATGTATAGAAAAAAAGATGACGCATATGTTTGATTTGTGTAAGCATGACGCAGAAGAAGCGGTTGAGAAAAGTTGACACAATGATTTCTAGTACTGTTGGAGTTGAAGATTCACAAAATTCACTGTATTGACGCACTATTAGAGATGGTCTCATAAGGGTAAGATGGTCTTCAGATCTCCCACAAAATAAGCTGAGGTGAGTTGGTCTTCGGATCTCCCACATAAGAAAAGAAAGTTCTAATCTCTAGTAACCAATTTAATCTAATAAGTTCATAAGATATAGTATGGTTATCCCACCAGCATTAAAGAGGAATCTCATGATGTTATTTGAATAATTTTTCAGGTTACGATGACATCAGATCGGATGTGCAACTAGCTGGGACGAAGTTCCACTACTTTTACAAGATTATATTATTAACAACAGTAGTGCTAAATGCTAATGAACAATATATGTAGTAAAATGAGTTTATGTGATATGTAATAGTAGAATTTTGAATAATACATTTGACATGTTTTGCAACAGCAATGAAAATATATTCATCGCATAACATGATGTAATACCAAACGTAACAGATAATCGAATTCGATTAAATTAGGGAAGTAGAGCAACATCAGACTATATGTAGATATCAGAAACTGAGAATCCACTTCATATATATATATATATATGTATCAGCCTAATGCAAGACCATACAATTATTCAGGTGGATGCAAATAGAAGAGCTCAGAAGCTCTAATGGAAGTAATCATAGGCCGAGCGAAAACGGAAAGCCCGTCGCCGGCAACCAACTCCCCCCGCCGATAAAATTCCCGGCCGTAAACGGCTGCGCCTGAGCTGCACTAGTGAGCACCCTGAAGCCTCTCCATGTGACCCTATTGGCCGTCCCTGCACCTGCACCGGTGTTTTGGTACTCCGCATAGAATAGAGTGTCGAGCGCAAAGTTCCCGTTCCACTCGAACCACCCGGCCGGGTGGATCACGTCGCTGATCTCCGTCTGCATAACAACCGTCCTCGAATATTCCTTCCATGGCCTGCCAAGGTACGTCGGAAAACTGCTCTGCACAGGGCGGAGGTCAGAGGTGGCGCCGATGCGGCACTTCTGGATGACAATGCCGGTGTTCTGGTTGGGGTCGTCGCGGCCCTGGGCGGTGACCATGTTTCGTTGCCCGGGGTTGGGGCGGCGGGCGTGGATGTCGCAGTTCTGGAGGACGGCGTTGGCGTTGCCGAAGATGAAGTCTACGGTGCCGACTATGATGCAGCCAGTGTAGAACTGGCGGAGAGAGTGGACGTAGAGGGTGTCTTGGTAGGCCAGCATGTCGCAGCGGTAGAAAGCACAGAGGTCGGCGTTGACGCGCAGGGCGACGGCCTGGTGTTTCGATGGCCCCGCCGTGTTCTGGAATGTGATGTCTCGGGCTAGAAACCCGCCGCCCACCACCGCTGCATGTCAAACACCGACCCAAATTTGATTTTCTATTACATTTGATATTACATTTCATGTTTCTGTTATATTTAATTTAATTTAATATATGACGTGTGTTAAATAGTGATGTGATCCGATACACATTGTGTATTAATTATTTTGAGATACGAGATTTACGTTAAATCTTCTTTTGTTTTTATAGAACATGAGCGTGAATCCGAATTGAGTTGAGTAACGACAAAAACGTCATTACCCTACCCTCCTTGCAAAGACTCATTAACTAGGTGATTAAAGGGGAAAATAATTGGGTGGTTAAATGAGAGAGTTAATTATAAAAGAGGCGGAGGACTAACCGACGGTGGCGGAGTTGAAGGTGGTGCTACCATCCACAACGTTCCGGCTGGCGGTGATGATGGTGGTCGTCCTCCCATCTCCGACGAACATCAAGTTGGTCTTCCTCCTCCCTATTTCCACATTACCCAAATTATAAAATACTTCCCTTTACCCAAATTATAAAATACTTCCCTTTACCCAAATTCATGGGTAAGGAACTTTTATACTCATTTTTTTAAGAAATAAAATTTTTACCCAATTTGGGTAGTGAAATGTCCTTAATACCCTCAACTTAAGTTTATATTGTTGTTCATTGCAATACATTGTAATTTAATTCAAATACACAATTTAATACATTGTATACAAATTAAATAATGTAATAAAATTTCAAAAAGTAATTTGGAACTCTAAAAACACCATAACCCACTTTTTGCAATCACATTTTCATGTTCTCATCTCCTCCGAAGAATCGCTGCAAGGCTTGAGCAAATTTCTCATTTTTTCATGATCCTCATCTCCATTGAAACCTTGAAGCTCGTCAAAAGCAACTGAAATTTCATTGCAAATGGTAAGTTTCATTTCTATTTCTAGGTTCTGAGTATTTAGTGATGTTTCATTATAAACTCCTCATGAATTTAATTGTTTAAATTTCTGTTTGAAGTTAAGTTGATATACACCATATTTAATAGCACAAACTCTTTTGTTTTAGGTTTCAACATTATCCCTGTATGTTGATTCTGGATAGTACTGACTTCTGAGAATGATTCTTCACGATACGGCTCCCTTATGAAGATATGTTGATATGCACCATATTTAATAAAGAGTAAACTCTTTTATTTTAGATTTTAGTTTTTTCACCATTAATGTTGGGTAATTCTCATTTATGAGAATGAATGTTCAAGATTTGAAATGTAATATATATTCGCGATATAAACTGATAATACGTGTTCACGATATGAAAATTTAATACGTGTTCACGATATGAGCTGATAATACATGTTCATGATATGAAAATGTAATATATGTTCACGATAGGAAATGTAATACATGTGATATTAACTGATAACGCGTGTTCACGCTATGAAAATTTTAATTTGAAATTTATACATTGTAGCTTTTTTTCATTTAATTTTGTATAACATATGTGTATATATCATTTAAATTATGTTATAGTCATATTATAAAATATAAATAATATAATTTTTTTAGAAACAAATATAAAATTTTACAAAATGATCTAATGGATATATCTTTTCGAAGTAATTTGCAATAATCGTTGATCTTTTTGTTACCTAGTATAAATTTACAAATACGATGAAGTATATGTGCAACAGATAAATATTGTGATATATATTACCAAATTTTCTTCAAATGAATTCCGAGCTCCATGACAATCAAATACATCATTAACTTCGAGTGGATTTAGTTGAACACATTTGGACACTATTTGTGAACTTGTAAAAATTAATTGGTCATTTATATTAATTGTATGTCAAATGTATTGTAATGTCGATTGTTATTTCAAGTAATTGCTAGCAATATATATGTCTTTTTTTAATGTAATTAATCCATAAAACAAAGATTTGAACTTAATATTAATTTATTATTATTTATTATTAATTATATTTTAATGTGAATTGAAAATTATTAATGTCATAATTAATTAGTCTAATATGACGATTTTGACACTATTAAAAAATGCAACCAATAAATAATTAATTTGAATTGATAATAAATAAATAAATAGAATAAAAATTAGTGGATAATGAGACTCACATGTAATGATTAAAATAGTTTTCAAAACTTATTTAGCGTGTTAGAGATGAAAACTTCATTTTTTCAGATGAAAACTTCAGATATGGATGTCACAGCGTGTACACGATATGAGTAGTCGTGTTCACGATAAGAGTAGTCATCGGGTTCACGATATGAATAGTTGTGTTCACAATATGAGTGGTCATGTTCACGATATGTGTGTATCGTCGTGTTCACGATACACACATGAGTCGCCATCTTAATGAATTATTCCAGCGAGTCCAACTCGACTTGAGTAATATTACTTGAGTCGAGTTTAAATGTGAACACGACTACTCATATCGTGAACACGATAACTACCATATCGTGAACACAACTACTCATATCGTGTACACGCTATAACATCCATATCGTGTATAACACCCAAATTAGTTTTAGATATTACATCAAAATCTTGTTGCAAAATCCCTAATCCGAAACCCAAATCGATAGCCCTAACCCAAAGCAAGCAAAAATCGAGGTATTATCTCCGACTTTGATTCTCACTCTTTGGTCACCGAGGCATTTTGTGTAGAAGATATGAAGCAGAGAGCGCTAGATAAATGGCATTTACCCCCCCCCCCCAAAGATATGGTAAGTTTGTTTGTATTTGCCCCTCCATTTATGGTGTATTTTGGTCTTTATCTTGGTTGGTAGGGTCGACTCGATTGTTTAATATATGTATGAGAGTGTATTGAGTGAAATGGTCCCCATTTTGTGTACTAACAGTCAAGAGTTTGTGGCTTTTTATGTGGTCAAGATTCCTTTCCATTTTTATGCCTTTTCTGTCTGAGTTCAGCACTATTTAGGGGTTTTTTATGTGGTTAGGGTTATATAAGCATTAGACTTTGTATTGACTGCATCTGCCACTATATTCACATAACAGGTTCGAAGAAGAAGCAAATTACACTTCGGCTATATGTTGGTGGGAAGATTGTAGAGGGTGATGATCCTTCCTATGTTGGAGGTAACCTCTATGTCTTTGACTACTTTGACATAAAGGATGCAACTCTTAATTTCTTTTTTAATGTGGCTGAAAAGGATGGGAAACATGGTCCCCTAGGAGTGTATAGTTTAGGTCCTAGTGGTTTTAAAGTAGTGAAAGATGATGCTGAGTTGGTCAGTTTATTTGAAGAATATTTGTGCATTAGTGAAATTAGGTTTTATGTTGGGAGTGAATATAATGAGGGCAGTCAGGGTGGTGGTGAATGCAGTGGGAAGCCTATTGATTTAGATGATGAATTCCATGATAGTGATTTTGATGTTAGTGAGGGATATGTTGATGTTGTTAATGAGTTTCTAGCTTCTGGGGAAGTTGATAACAAGTGTGAAAAAAAGAGTGAGATAAAAAGAGATACACTTGATAAAAAAGAAAAAGATGAGATAAAATCTGAAGAGGATAGTGATGTGGAGGGTTATAAATTTGATGCTGGAGAAAAAGACATTTTAGAGAGTGAGGATGACCTAGACAGCAATCTAGATTCTGACCTTGAAGGGAGAAAGAGAAACTGTGTGTTTAATGAGAATGAGGGCTTCAATCCTATCTTTCAAGTAGGTAAAATTTTCAGCACAAAAACACAATTGAGAGAGCAGATTCAATCACATGCCATTAAGACAAAAAAATCCCTAAAAATTACTAAAAATGATAGGGATAGGGTACATGCTAAGTGTGAGACAGAGGGCTGTCCTTGGAAGTTGCATGCCTTGAGGGTGGAGAAGGAAGAAACATTTCAAGTAAGGGTGTACAAAAAAATGCATACATGTGCTAGGCAGTTCAATGTAAAAAATGTAAAGTCTACTTGGTTGGCCAAAAAATATATGCATGAGTTCATGAGTGATCCCAATAGAAAAATGAAGGGTTTTAGATCATCTATAATTAAGGAATTGGGAGTGAATGTCTCAAAGCAGCAGGCTTATAGGTGCAAAAAAAGGGTTTTGGAGCAGATAGAAGGGAATGCTGATGAACAATATGCATGGGTGTGGAATTATGCAGAGGAAGTGAAGAGGTCTAATCCTGGTAGTACAATTATTGTAGGAGTAGATGACAGGGATGGAGAAAACATGTGCTTTTATTTGTGCTTGAATGCTCTTAAAATTGGATTTTTAAGTGGTTGTAGGCAGGTGGTGGGGGTAGATGGCTGCCACTTGAAGGGGCCTAATGGGGGGGTTCTTCTGTGTGCTGTTGGGGTGGACCCTAATAACAACATTTACCCCATTGCTTGGGCTGTAGTATGTAAGGAAACTACAGAAACATGGGGATGGTTCCTTACCTTATTGAAGAGAGATCTGTGCATCGAAACATGGGGCACTGACTGGGTGTTCATTTCTGATAAGCAAAAAGGGCTTATCCAAGCATTCATGGAGGTTCTCCTTGGGGCTGATCATAGGTTTTGTGTGAAGCATCTTCACAACAATTTCAAGCAAGCTGGGTTTAGGGGACAAGCATACAAGAATGCACTTTGGAGGTGTGCAAGGGCTTCTACTGAGAATGAGTATAAGAGGGGCATGGAAGCCATGAGATCCTTAAGTGAAGCTGCAGTCACCTGGTTTGATGACAAGCCACCTCAACAATGGAGTAGGGCCTACTTCAAAGACAACACTAAGTGTGGCATCTTGTTGAATAATATATGTGAGTCATTTAACAGCATGCTCCTTGAGGCTAGGGAGAAGCCAATAGTCAGTATGCTTCAAGCAATCATGGAGCTTATGATGAGAAGGTTGCAAGAGAAGAGGGACTGGGCTAAGAAGTGTGGGCAGTCATATGTGTCCTAGAATCAAGAAAATCATTGACAAGGCTTTTGAGAAGGCAAGTGAGTGCATTCCCATTAAGGCAGATGATCATCATTACCAAATCAGTTGCCCAGATGGATATCAATTCTGTGTGGACCTGAAGAATAGAACATGTGGATGCAGAAAGTGGGATCTGACTGGGATTCCTTGCCAACATGTGGTGATGACTATTATGAATCAAGGCTATGAAGTTGATCTATACACTCATCATTGTTATAGGATGGAGACATTTAGGAAGGTGTATACTCCATCAATTCTGCCAATCAATGGCAGAAATGAGTGGAAGGATATAGGGGAGAAGCCACTTGTGGCTCCTATCTTTTCAAGACCAGCTGGTAGACCCAAGAAGTCAAGGAAGATAGGACCTGATGAGGTTGAGCCAAAGAAAGGGAAATCTAAGAAAGTAGATCCTGATAGGATGAAAAGACATCAAACCACGCTTAGATGTTCATTATGTGGAGTTGAAGGTCATAACAAGAGGAGTTGTAAGGGGAAGACACCTGAAGAAGTTATTCCAGTGGAAGTGATTACACAAGAAGAGCCAGTGGAAGTGATTACACAAGAAGCACCCCCACAACAACCAATTCAGCCCAAAAAACAGAAAGAACAGGTAAGAAAGGTCCTTTTTATTCATAACAACAATGGTCTTTCATAGAATTTGTATCTTGATTGTATCTTGATTGTTTCATTTCAGAAAAAGAAAGCAACTTTGTTGACCCCAGCAAGACCATCATGGTGTATGGGCACTAAAACTGTGAGTATACTTCCATTCCCACACTTAAACATATCTTTTTTTGTCCTTCCTTTGGAAATTGTATATGAAAACATGGACAATAATGTGTTTTTGAATTCCAGGGTGCTGCAGCAAGTTCTGCCCCTAAAATTGGAGAGAGTTTTGAGGCTTCACCCACTATGTATGAACAACTCCAGGAATGTGCAAGGGCTTCACATGTGAACATTGGAGTGCCTCAATCTGCTGATGCAAAGAAAACTATAACTTTGTCAAATTTGATGTCTCTATCACATGCAGTGAGAGTTGGTTGGAAAAAGAAGCCATTTGTGAAAGGGAAAGAAGATGGGAAAGACCATTAGCTTGATGACACTTTAGTTAATCTACTTTAGTTGTATTTAAACTGACTATTAGATTTACTTGCATTTTGGAAGCATAACTTTGAAGTGATCCTAGTTGGTTGACACTCTTTTGCGAACTTTACTATCACCTTGAATATTTATGATCAAATCAAAGGCCAAGGGGTTTTTTTTTTAGCTGCATTGTATCTTAAAGTCTGATTTATTTTGCAAGTCCTTTTTTTATTGTTGTCTTTGTTTTTAATTTCTTGTCACCTTCACAAATGATTGAGTTCTTATAAACAACTTGCAAACATGAAAGCAATACTTCTTCACTGATTCCAAATACAAATTCATTGATTCCAAAATCCCTAATACAAAGTTTGCAAATCAAAGCCATGACAATCCAAAAGTTTGCAAAACTCTATTGCAAGCAAAACAGAAAATACAATCTGAAAATACAATCTGAAACACTAAGCCTAAGAATACAAATAAAATGTTACAAACAATAGCCATGACATGATAAGAAGCCATTTCAACCTCTGATTCTTCAATTTTATCACTGTCAAGTCATCTGCCGACTTCGCATTTTTCTTTCTCAATTTGGTGAGGAGTTCGACTGTGTTTGCATTCACCGATGGATCAACCCATCGAAAATAATTACACCCCATTATCGGATCCTACACCAACAATACATAAACTACCAACAATCAAATATATCACTGATAAAAACATGGGCAAAAACAGAGGATCGAAATTTAGAACAAAACAAATCTGATTGGAAAATTAGGTTTTATACCTGAACAAAACAATCAAACATCATAGAGTCTACCCAAAAACACAAGAAATCACATTACCTGCCAATCCTCACAGCCGTAGAACCTTCGACCTGGGTTGTCTGGCGTTTTCGACGTACGTAGTTCAGCTTCCTTGCCACAATTACAGAGACGAATCAATGGGGGAGACCCATATGAACATGAGTTCGACATTTTCCTCTCCTGGAGACGGATTTTGTAGGGTTCTTACTTGGAATTTGTGGTTCTGCAAATTTGGGATTTTCTAGGGTTCTTCGAATGCATTTGGGTTTGTTTTCCCCTTTCCCCCGTTTTTGATTTAAAATTTAGTAAAGTTGTTTGTTTTTTTTAATCTGAATTTTAAATTCTGAAATTTCATTTTCCTTTTTTTTTTTGAATTTTTTATTATTTTTTGGCTGATGTGGCAGCTGAGTTGTCGCCGGAAAAATTGGGGATTAGGGTTTGGTTGCCACGTAGGCAACCTCCGCCTGCCACGTAGGATTCCGGCAAAAAAAGGACTTAAATCGGAAAAAAAATGAAGTTACGGTACTGAAATTGGATTCGCTTACTTGATAGATCGAAAATGGAAAAGGCCTAACTTACAGGACTAAAAATGATGTTATCTCCATTGATATATATATATAGTACACGTGTAGAGATGAATTTTTGGAGATAAAGCTTTTGGACAAATATCTTTTCTTCCCATTTCCATCTTCTTCTTCTTCTCTTTTCATTCTTCTGCTTCGACTTTGCTGGGAAAATCTTGAGAAAAAGGGGTAATGATATTTACAAAAATTTTGTTCTTGAAGTTGTATCTATATTGTTGTATGTATATATATATGTATGTATTTATCTCTCCCTGTTTTTTTTTTCTCTCTCTCTCTTTCTCTTACTCTCTCGTTCCACTCTCGGCTGCCACAGTTCAAGGGGGCGGCGCCGTGCAAGTGATGGGGGCAGCGCCGCCGGTGACGGCGCTGCGTGTGTGTGCGTGAGTGGTTGTGTGTGTGTGTGTGATGTGAGTGTGAGTGTGTGAGTGTGTGCTTGTTGTTGTTGTTGTTGTTGTTATGTCGGGGGGGAGGCGGCGCCGTGAGTGGCGGCGCCGTGCAAGGGCTGAGCCGGCGACGGGCCCGTCGCCGGCAGTGGACGGCGGTGACAGAGAGATGGCAGGGGGAAGCAGGGGAAGGGGAGGGGAAGGGAAAAGGGAAGAGGGAGGGGTTCAGTTGCAATTTGATTTTTTATCAAGGACTATTTTGCAAAATTTGATCCAAAGTCTTGATTTATGCATTTCATTCCTTAAAAGTTTATGATTTATGATTTATGCAATTCAATCCAAATAATCATTGTATTATGATTAAGTTATAATTGAACATTAGAACTACATCGAAATTATATTACGAAACCAAAACTTAAACGATAAATGTATTTAGATTATTGTATCACGTTATAGACATTGATTTAATTCACGATTGATACAAACAACGAATTAAACCTAAAAAATAGAGAAACACCCTAGTTCGTTTAAGTTATACCCTTAATTACGAACCTTCGATTAATATCGTATATTAGGAATTTAATATTTTAAGTATTCTATAGATATTTAAGATAAAGTTAATTTGATAGATTATTTCATTTATAGATGATCAAGTTAAGTATTAAGATGAGCTTTTACATTATGTAGGGAATACGAAAGAAATGCAAGATTAAGGAAGACAAGGGCAAAGAACTTTTGGCAAAGACCGAGTAATATTCAAGGTGGGGGTAAATTATGTGTTTTATTATCTGTTAAAACGTGCGCAATTAATTATGTACAAAATGTGGTCAAGTTGATTGTACTTACTTGTGATTGAATTGGACGTTGACGTTCAGCGTTCCTCTTCAATCAATTATGTGTGTATGCGTATGCGTATGTAGGGGTTTCAGACGTGGCCCCGCTATGTCCGAGGTTTCAAATATGGCCTCTTATGTTCGAGGTTTCAATTATGACCTCTTAAATTTTATGTGGAAAGTTCCGAAGAAAGTTTACGTCGGATGTAAAACTCCGAAGTACACCGGGCTGAAAGTCCCGGGGAAATGCAATGTATTCCAGATGTTATGTTTTTCCGATGTTAAATGTCTAAGTGTTTGATGTATGTGCCTTTACCTCCACTGAGTGTTTCTTTCTCGTACTCACCCCTATATGTTTAAATATTTTAGGGCAGGGTACGCGAACGTGGCATGCTGGTAGCCGATATTCTAAAAGGTTGTAGAAGATAAGATTTTATTTAAAGGGACTATTTGATCAATTTTTTTTAAAACATGTATATATGTAAATGTTTATTTTATCGCTCTTTTCAATGTATTAAAAATATGTTTGTAAAGAAAGGAATTTCAAGAAAATCGTTTCCGCTGCATTTTCCCAAAATTTGTATTTCATAACAATGTTTTATGGAATAATATTTCTCAATTATTCCTGCTTTTATTTATCTTTATTATTATTGAAAGATGAAATTTCTAATGCAAATTAACGCCCAAGTGAGATTTTAACTCTTTAAAGAAACGGGGCGTTACATCGTGAACGTATAGTAAATGCACATATACGAATATACAATTATTTACACCTGAAAATTCAGGAGGTTCACTCAACCTTCAAATCATCAAATTCAAAGACACTCCATAACATTCAACCTTTTTCGACCTCCTTCACTCAACTCGGTTTCCATCTTGATCTGATAACCGCAACAAAATACATCTTCAGATTTACCAGCGAGATCCAAACTTTATTCTAAAATTTTCATTCGCCATTAGTGTTGAAGTGGTGAGAATTGCACATGGTGGAGTTTTTTGTAGGAGAGTGTATGATTGAAGTGGTTGCTACAATGGAGTTTTGGTGGATTATTTTTTTTTATAGATTCATCAAAAATATCATACTAGAAGTCTCAAATGTCTCGTACCAGTTCAGAAGCCAAATTGGAAAGTATTGGTGTGAGGAAATGAGATTTGGTGTGAAGGTAAATGATATTTGGTGTGGGGGGAAATAAATTTTCAACTTTTCAAAATGGGGGGAATTTTGTCTTTGGATTTCATTTTAAACTTTGTATTTAGTTAGTATATCTTCACTTGTATTTTGTATTTAGTGTATTTATATTTAATTTTTACATTATGTAAATATGTAGTTAAGTTGAGGCTAATTGGACATATTACTACCTAAATTTGGTAAACAAGTTCCTCGACTTATAAATTTGGGTAGTTTGGAAATTAACCCTTTTATCATTAGAGAGTCCAGCCCAAACTACACGATTTTTTTTAAGGAATTGACTTTTCTAACATTGAATATAACAAAAGTACTTTTTTACCACAAAATATAAGAAAATTACATTTTCTACACTATTTTGACTCGGTCATGGAGAAATGATTGGGTAATGATAGCTTGATGATATATTCTATTTATTTATACTATTATTTGACAATTGATTTATCCAACAAAATCATATAAATTGATAAAAGTAATTGAATTGATAAATGAGGTTCGATTAATAGTGTATTAAACCAAATTTGAATGAATAATCGAACCAATATGTGAAATACATAGTGGTTCGATTAATTGTGTAAAAAACCATTTTTTTCCAAATTAATCGAACCACTATGTCAAATACATTGTGGTTCAATTAATAGTGAAAAAAAACAAATTTTTTCACAATTAATCGAACCACTATGTGAAATCTATAGTGGTTCGATTAATAGTGTAAAAAATCAATTTTTTCACTATTAATCGAACCACTATGTCAAATACATAGTGGTTCGATTAATTGTGTAAAAAACCAATTTCTTCCACTTTAATCGAACCACTATGTCAAATACATATTAATAGTGTAAAAAACCAATTTTTTCCAAAATTAATCGAACCACTTTGTCAAATACATAGTGGTTCGATTAATAGTGTAAAAAACCAATTTTTTCCAAATTAATCGAACTACTATGTCAAATTCATAGTGGTTCGATTAATTGTGTAAAAAACCAAAATTTTTAAAAATAATCGAACCACTATGTAAAATACATAGTGGTTCGATTAATAGTGTAAAAAACCAAAATTTTCACAATTAATCGAACCACTATGTATAATTCGAACCACTATGTATTTTACATAGTGGTTCGATTAATTGTGTAAAAAACAAATTTCTTCCAAATTAATCGAACCACTATGTCAAATTCATAGTGGTTCGATTAATAGTGTAAAAAACCAATTTTTGTTCAATTAATCGAACCACCATGTCAAATACATAGTGGTTCGATTAATAGTGTAAAAAACCAATTTTTTCCAAATTAATCGAACCACTATGTCAAATTAAAGTGCTTCGATTAATAGTGTAAAAACCAATTTTTTTCAAATTAATCGAACCACTATGTCAAATTCATAGTGGTTCGATTAATAGTGTAAAAATCCAATTTTTTTCAAATTAATCGAACCACTATGTCAAATTCATAGTGGTTCGATTAATAGTGTAAAAAACCAAAAAATTTCAAATTAATCGAACCACTATGTCAAATTCATAGTGGTTCGATTAATAGTGTAAAAAACCAATTTCTTCCAAATTAATCGAACCACTATGTCAAATTCATAGTGGTTCGATTAATTGTGTAAAAAACTAATTTTTTCCAAATTAATCGAACCACTTTGTCAAATACATAGTGGTTCGATTAATAGCGTAAAAAACCAATTTTTTCTAAATTAATCGAACAACTATGTCAAATTCATAGTGGTTCGATTCATAGTATAAAAAACCAATTTCTTCAAAATTAAACGAACCACTATGTATTTGACATAGTGGTCCGATTAATTGTATTTCACTATGTATTTCACTTTGAACCACTATGTATTTCACTTAAATAGATGAGAATTGAGCAACCCGTGAATGAATGTTCAAATCAACATTAATTCCAACACGTGAACATCTTGACTATGGATTCAAAGGTTCGATTAAAGTGAAATATACTGTGACAACAAACATCTGAACTTTTACTATGAACCGTGGAAATTAAAGTGAAAAATATTGTTACAACTGTTGAGTTACTACAAAACAAAAATTAACCAAGTTGAATCAAATTAATTCAAACCAAACAAAATAGTGGTTAATCGAACCATTCAAAATTAATCAAATTGAAACAAATTAATTCAAAAAAAGTGAGACATATTGGTTCGATTAATAGTGAAAAAAGTGGTTTTTTTCAAAATTAATCGAACCACTATGTATTTGACAGTGGTTCGATTAATTGAACAAAAATTGGGGTTTTAAACTATTAATCGAACCACTATTAATGTTGACATAGTGGTTCGATTAATAGTGAATATTTTGTTTTTTACACTATTAGTCGAACCACTATGTATTTGACATAGTGGTTCGATTAATGTTGAAAAAATTGGTTTTTTACACTATTAATGGAACCACTATTAATTTTACATAGTGGTTCGATTAACAGTGAAAATTTTGGTTTTTTACACAATTAATCGAACCACTATGTCAAATTCATAGTAGTTCGATTAATTGAACAAAATTTGGTTTTTTAAACTATTGATCGAACCACTGTTAATTTTACATAGTGGTTCGATTAATAGTGAAAATTTTGTTTTTTACACAATTAATCGAACCACTATGTTAAATACATTGTGGTTCGATTAATTGAACAAAAATTGGTTTTTTAAACTATTAATCGAACCACTATTAATATTTCATAGTGGTTCGATTAATAGTGAAAAAATGGTTTTTTACACTATTAATCGAACCACTATGTATTTGACATAGTGGTTCGATTAATTTTTAAAAAAATGGTTTTTTACACTATTAATCGAACCACTATTAATTTTACATAGTGGTTCGATTAACAGTGAAAATTTTGGTTTTTTACACAATTAATCGAACCACTATGTCACATTGGTTCGATTAATTGAACAAAATTTGATTTTTTAAACTATTGATCGAACCACTATTAATTTTACATAGTGATTCGATTAATAGTGAAAAAATTTGTTTTTTACACAATTAATCGAACCACTATGTCAAATTCATTGTGGTTCGATTAATTGAACAAAAATTGGGTTTTTAAACTATTAATCGAACCACTATGTATTTGACATAGTGGTTCGATTAATAGCTTTAAATATTGGTTTTTAATACAATTAATCGAGCCACTATGTATTTGACATATGACCGCGCTATCGTGACGCGATAAAATTAAATAAAAATCCTTCCTAACCTATCTAACTAGTAGATAGGGCAAGTCGGAGTCGATCCCACGAGGAGTGACAATTCAATTATGTCTACTTATGTCTAAATTCAAAGTAATAGGAAATATGGGGTTTATCAGATTGATTAATAATTAAACTAAAAATTATTAAAGATCTAGAAAACAAATTAAACAGAAACCAAGTGATAAAAAAGCATTCCAGTTAACAGTTCAGTTATCCCCCAATATCAATTACGCCTTAACCAATGTTACACCCCTCTCTCAGATTATCATGGAATTATCACCCCTAGTCTAACAACAAGCTCTGTTAAACCGAATCGTCTCTTAAGATTAGTTAAATTAGGATAAAATCACTAATTAACCCTATTCAATTGAACAACCTAGAATAAGCTATCTAGATTTAATTCATCAAATGCATTAATCACCAAGACGATAGGATGAACCAGACTCCAAATACGCAAGCTCGATTTGATAATCTAGGATTATGTTACCCTAGAGATGCGCAACCTCTAGTTTACTACCAATGAAAATTAAACCACAACAATTAGGATTCATGATTCAAGATTCTAGCAATCAATTATCAAACACTTAACCTAGGTGATCAATCTAAATCAAGCATCAATAATCGAAATCATTCATCACAGATAACACAATCAATTCCAATCAAACATCGAGAGGGAGAAACAAAATTAATTAAAACATAAAGAGATAATTGGGTTCAAAACATCCCTGCTAACCGGAATTGAAGAATTAGTCAATCGTCATCTCGATTGGATCCACAAAAGTAATTGGTTGATCCATAAAAGATAAAATAAAGGGGAATTCTATACACACCCCAAAAATACTAAACACACGCCAACAATACACATGAACATTAAAATAATAAAAAAATGAATGTGTGTGTAGATGGGGTGTATTTAGAAATGTTTGGGGTGTGTATAGAATTCCCCTAAAATAAAATAAAGAAAGTGTATGTGAATAACTCTCTCCTAGAATCTCCCCCAAAGCTGCCGTGTCCTTCCTCCTATAAGACTTGGGGTTCAAGTTGGACAAAACCCCTCTTTTATAAAATGATTTGGGCCTCCTTTTGCATAAGCCCATCTTTCTCCTTTTCCCTTTTATTTCTTCAAATATTTGGGTTTTTTAATTGTTGGACCTTCTCTTTGATCTTCATTACTTTTGGGCCTCGGTCCAACTAACTCCAAAATACTTCAAAAATCTTACAATAATCAAGAAAATAAAATATGAAGTATCTCGAATTCAAAAGCGCATATAGGTACGAAAACAATGCATTCAATCAAATAAAAGATAATAAGAATCCAATTAAGTCACCAATTAAATGCACGTATTTTCTACCTATCAACATAGTGGTTCGATTAATTGAACAAAAATTAGGTTTTTACACTATTACTTGAACCACTATGTATTTCACATAGTGGTTCCAGTAAATCCTATAAAATTGGAAATTTGTTTAATTTTTTTAATTGCAAATTTATTTAATTATTTACAATTGATAGTTTAATTTCAAACAGTTTCAATTTAATGTAACTAAAATCATTTAATTAAAAGATCCTCATTTTTTTATATTAATCGACCCTCATTTATCAATTTAATTACTTTTATCAATTTATATGATTTTGTTGGATAAATCAATTGTCAAATAATAGTATAAATAAATAGAATATATCATCAGGCTATCATTACCCAATCATTTCTTCATGACCGAGTCAAAATAGTGTAGAAAAGGTAACTTTCTTATATTTTGTGGTAAAAAAATACTTTTGTTATATTCAATGTTAGAAAAGTCAATTTTTAAAAAAAAATTGTGTACTTTGGCACATTTCCTCTTTATCATTATTACTTATAGTTTCTTCATTGTTATTTTAATTTCGTGTTTGTAACTTTTATGAAGGTGGATATGTAATGATATATTTTCTAAACAAGCATAATCTCATATTAAAAGATTTCTTCATTTGAAATATTTTACTAGTACAAGATGTATCATTTTTTAATCCATTTTTATGATTTTAAATTTTTTATTTGCACTTGAAAGTAGAACAGAGTATCAAAGTTGAAATTTTTAGATTTTAATTTGGTGTGTTTAGGTATTTTTATTGTTTTGTAGTAGTTTCGACAACGGTAGTAGACTAAAATATGATAATTAAAGAAAAGTGTTCAAAGTAAACACTAAACTCAGACAAAATAAAGAATGTACATTATAATATTAAAATAGAAAAATAAGATTATTTGAGAAAAAAAATTACTAACAAACTTTTAATGTGATGTTTTGAACTATTTGTCTTAGTCTATAGATTAAATATTTAACTCCATCCAATTTTCAATTTTTTTTTAATGATTTTGGGGTATATATGTTATTGGCGAGCTTTTCTCATGTGCAAAAATAAAAAACTAATAAAATATTTTCTCATTATATCTTTTTTAAATAAATCGCATATTAAATACAAAATGGGTTGAATGTGTGTATAACTGTATGTATATATGTATTGTGACAATTATTTAAGAAAAATATTAGAAACAAACATTTAAAATGGTTAAAATCTAATTATTAATATATGACATGCTTTGCAATGTAAAGGAGGAATAGTAGTGTCTATAAAAGTAAGACGATTGATTTTTGATACCCATTCCTATAATGTTATGTTTATGTAGATGTCGATGACTCCTATTGGACTCCATTTAAACTACTTTTTTAGAAAATACTAGTAATCGCACCCGCGCGATGCGTGTTTTGTGATATACTGTTGGTAAATATTAATTATTTCATAATGTAGTGTAAGTAATTTAGTATATAAAAGACAATATAATATTTACTAATTAAGAAGATATAAATTTGGTTAAGATAATTTATTTCACAACAGTATATTGATATTATACACATCCAATTCACTAATATATGATTAATACTAAAAACAAAAGTATCAATATCATGTTTTTCAAATCAAAATTGGAAATCAACCTGTAAAGTTTGTAAGTTTTTTAAAAACTCTTTTATGCACAACAATTATAGTCGAAACATTTTTTTTATCATCTGTGTTACAAATTAATATCTTCATTCACTTAAATTAAATATACTAAAAAAACTAAAAAAAAATTACGAATTAAAAATCAAATCCAATTATTTAAATTAAATGCATGTGTGTGTGTGAGTATGTATATATAGAAACATTACACAATAAAATTAGAAATTCTACGTAGGAACTTGATGCAAGCACTGTCAAAGGCTAAAATTTTATTTGATTATGAGATATTAATAATTTAAAAGTATTTAAGATGACATATAATTCAGACTAAATACATATTATATATACATATATGTATATATACACGTCTCATGTTAACTATCTGTGAGACGGTTTTGTGTTAATGTATTATACTATTGATGTTATATGATTAACATTTACAATGGTGTTATACTATATGATGTTATATGATTAATGTTTTATGATGAAAAGGAGTCAAAACCATTGACATAAAACAAAGAAAGACGGGGTAAGATGATCTATGTGGATCTTCTGTTGGGGTAAGATGATATTTGGATCTCCTGTTGTGGTAAGATAGTCATTAGGTCTCTATAACTATTTCCAACAGTGTATAAATATTTAGTGTTAATTTTACACTATCAAATTGTGCATAGCGTATATGATCTCCAACAGTGTGTACCATCTAGTGCACTAAATGAGAATATGCCAGAATATCCTCTTTTATTAAATATATAATGAAATATAAAATATAAAAAGAAGGAAAAAAGAAAAAGAAAATGTATAGAAAAAAAGATGACGCATATGTTTGATTTGTGTAAGCATGACGCAGAAGAAGCGGTTGAGAAAAGTTGACACAATGATTTCTAGTACTGTTGGAGTTGAAGATTCACAAAATTCACTGTATTGACGCACTATTAGAGATGGTCTCATAAGGGTAAGATGGTCTTCAGATCTCCCACAAAATAAGCTGAGGTGAGTTGGTCTTCGGATCTCCCACATAAGAAAAGAAAGTTCTAATCTCTAGTAACCAATTTAATCTAATAAGTTCATAAGATATAGTATGGTTATCCCACCAGCATTAAAGAGGAATCTCATGATGTTATTTGAATAATTTTTCAGGTTACGATGACATCAGATCGGATGTGCAACTAGCTGGGACGAAGTTCCACTACTTTTACAAGATTATATTATTAACAACAGTAGTGCTAAATGCTAATGAACAATATATGTAGTAAAATGAGTTTATGTGATATGTAATAGTAGAATTTTGAATAATACATTTGACATGTTTTGCAACAGCAATGAAAATATATTCATCGCATAACATGATGTAATACCAAACGTAACAGATAATCGAATTCGATTAAATTAGGGAAGTAGAGCAACATCAGACTATATGTAGATATCAGAAACTGAGAATCCACTTCATATATATATATATATATGTATCAGCCTAATGCAAGACCATACAATTATTCAGGTGGATGCAAATAGAAGAGCTCAGAAGCTCTAATGGAAGTAATCATAGGCCGAGCGAAAACGGAAAGCCCGTCGCCGGCAACCAACTCCCCCCGCCGATAAAATTCCCGGCCGTAAACGGCTGCGCCTGAGCTGCACTAGTGAGCACCCTGAAGCCTCTCCATGTGACCCTATTGGCCGTCCCTGCACCTGCACCGGTGTTTTGGTACTCCGCATAGAATAGAGTGTCGAGCGCAAAGTTCCCGTTCCACTCGAACCACCCGGCCGGGTGGATCACGTCGCTGATCTCCGTCTGCATAACAACCGTCCTCGAATATTCCTTCCATGGCCTGCCAAGGTACGTCGGAAAACTGCTCTGCACGGGGCGGAGGTCAGAGGTGGCGCCGATGCGGCACTTCTGGATGACAATGCCGGTGTTCTGGTTGGGGTCGTCGCGGCCCTGGGCGGTGACCATGTTTCGTTGCCCGGGGTTGGGGCGGCGGGCATGGATGTCGCAGTTCTGGAGGACGGCGTTGGCGTTGCCGAAGATGAAGTCTACGGTGCCGACTATGATGCAGCCAGTGTAGAACTGGCGGAGAGAGTGGACGTAGAGGGTGTCTTGGTAGGCCAGCATGTCGCAGCGGTAGAAAGCACAGAGGTCGGCGTTGACGCGCAGGGCGACGGCCTGGTGTTTCGATGGCCCCGCCGTGTTCTGGAATGTGATGTCTCGGGCTAGAAACCCGCCGCCCACCACCGCTGCATGTCAAACACCAACCCAAATTTGATTTTCTATTACATTTGATATTACATTTCATATTTCTATTATATTTAATTTAATTTAATATATGACGTGTGTTAAATAGTGATGTGATCCGATACACATTGTGTATTAATTATTTTGAGATACGAGATTTACGTTAAATCTTCTTTTGTTTTTATAGAACATGAGTGTGAATCCGAATCGAGTTGAGTAACGACAAAAACGTCATTACCCTACCCTCCTTGCAAAGACTCATTAACTAGGTGATTAAAGGGGAAAATAATTGGGTGGTTAAATGAGAGAGTTAATTATAAAAGAGGCGGAGGACTAACCGACGGTGGCGGAGTTGAAGGTGGTGCTACCATCCACAACGTTCCGGCTGGCGGTGATGATGGTGGTCGTCCTCCCATCTCCGACGAACATCAAGTTGGTCTTCCTCCTCCCTATTTCCACATTCTCTCTATACACTCCAGCCTTTATCCGAATCACATACCTCCTGCTACTCCCCTCCGGTGCCGCCGCCACCGCCTCCGCCACCGTCCGATAATTCCCAGTCCCATCCGCCGCCACCGTCACATCCGCCGTCACGGTGGTCGCCTGCAGCAGCCGCCTGTCTCCCGCCGACAACCACTCCGGCCACTCCTCTCCAAGCCTCCGCTCTCTGATCAGCTCCGATGAAGCCCTTTCAGAATCGGATATGTTTTTGACCATGGCCATCACATTGCTGACGAGGCGGAACACGTGCATCTGGCCGGCCACCAGAGCTTGGCGGACCTTCTTGTCGGCCTCGTCATGGGAGAAGCCATCGAGGCACGATTCTTGATTCGTCTGAGCTGCGCTGAGAAGCGTGATCAGATTCTCTTTGTGGTCGGAGATGGAGTAGTTCTTGAACCCGTAATCCTTGAGCTCCACCTCGCTCTCGCGAAGCTCTTCCAGCGTGTCGGAAACCATTTCCAGGCAATCATGGAGGGCGGTTTTCTCCCGCCGCGTCAGGGACCCGGCCCGGGAGGCGCCGATCTTCTTCACGGCGAAGTAGTTCCGCTCCACTGTGTAGATGGTGTAGTTGAGGGCGGTGATGAGGACGTCCTTGCTGCTCTTCAACGAAGTGGGGGCCACCGCCGCCGCACTGATGGTGGAAACGCAGAGCTTCGGGTACAATGTGGCGGCGCAGGTGGATTTCACCACCGCCTGAGCGGCGGCGCCGCCGTGGCTCTTGTGGGACTGGACGATCGTGATGGATACAAGCGCCACCACCAGCAGGGATGCAAGTGCTGTGAGGATGAGGGTTTTTCGTTTGCTTTTGTGGTGGTCGTGTGAGGGAGAATCCGCCATGGATGCTAGAGTGAGAAGCTTGAGCAGTTGTTAGTGTCGGCTATAGTGGCAGCCAACTGTCGTTTTCAGGACAGGCAAGATTGCTTGTATTATCAGACCAATTTATGTGATGCTCATAAAAGTATCTACCAATATTTGAAAAGTCTAATGATGAACAAGCTAGAAATGTATGTGTTGTGTTATGGCAAAGTATTATTTATCCAATCCATGTGAGAATTTCTCATCATTTAATTTTGAGAGCAACCATCTTACATAAAATAATATAAGTAATTAAATTTTTTACAATTCAACTTAACAAAAATATTTTTCTACTACAAAATATAAGAAAATTACATTTTGTACTACATTTTAATCAAGTCTTTCTACAATGATTGAGTTATGATTAAGTGATGATATATGAAATCTAATAATTCATTTAATATGCTTATTTAACAAATGATTTATATTAAAATTTATTTTAATTGAAAATTAAAGTACCTCATTTAATTAATGAACTTGCTCGTTTAATTACATAAATTAGAGTTAATTATACTCCCTCCTATTCTTTTTATATGTCTTCCTGAGCTCCTTCACGAAAATTAAGAAATAAAATTTCTTCCCAAATTAACCTTAATTAATACTCTAAAAATTTTCATTTTTAATCTCCAAAAATTAGAGTAAAGGTTAATTAATACTCCAAAAATTTAATTAATGAAGAAGTTGAAAAATGCATAAGGTCATTGTTGGTAAAAAAATTTGAAAAGACATATACTTTGAAAATAATTCCAAAGGTTAAAAAGACATATAAAAAGAATAGGAGGGAGTATAAATTAATTGCTCATTTAATTAATTAAATTGATAATTAAAGTGGCTCGTTTAATTAATTAAATTAAAAAATAAATGTGGCTCGTTTAATTAATCAAGTCGCTCGTTTAACTGTATAAATTAGACTTAATCAATTTAATTATAAGTGGCTCGTTTAATTTGTGAAATTGAAAAATTAAAGTGACTCATACGTTTAATTAATTAATTTGAAAATTGAAACTGGTTCGGGTAATTTTTTAAGTGACTTGTTTAATTCTATAAATTAGAATTAATCTTTTAATAATTATAAGTGGCTCGTTTAATTGTTTAAGTAGGTCGTTTAATTCAAAAAATTAGACATAATTATATATAAATTAGTTGATCATTTTATTAGTGAAATCGAAAAATAAAAGTGACTCGTTTAATTAATCAAATTCAAAATGAAAAGTGACTCGTTTATCGTGTTACAAATGCATTTGTTAAACGAGTGACTAAGTTTAATGCATTAGTTAAATAATTAATTAACAAATATTAAACGAGTGGCTTGTAGGACCTGCCGACAAGACTCGGGAGATCGAAGGGCACAACTGAAGGACCTCCCGAGTACGCCGGGAATGTCTGAGGAACTGGAGTGGAAGAAACACCGGCTTGAAGTATCAGGATCTTCGCAATATAACAATTAAACATTAAATTAACCTAAAATCACAAAAATACAAAAATTTTGCAAAATTAAAGGAGCCACTATGTTTTCCTAAGTGGCTCGGCTAATTGAATTTTTTTTTAAATTAATAGTGCCTCGTATAATTCACCTAAAAAAATTTAGTAGTGCATCGTTCAATATTCAGTTTTTTTAATCAATTCACAATTTCAATTCAATATACCTAAACTCAATCAATTAACAAATTCTATTCATTACAACAACAAA
The DNA here is from genome assembly GCA_005771605.1 of Scutellaria baicalensis. Classification (NCBI taxonomy): domain Eukaryota; kingdom Viridiplantae; phylum Streptophyta; class Magnoliopsida; order Lamiales; family Lamiaceae; genus Scutellaria; species Scutellaria baicalensis. The sequence continues at coordinate 20,734,624 of CM016728.1, forward strand.
TTAAGCCAATCAATTCAACATAACAATTAAACATTCAATTAACCTAAAAGCCCAAAAAAACAAAAGTGCCACTATTATACGATTCATTAAACGATTAACAATTAACAATTCAACAATTGAACATAATACTCATTATAACAACAAATTAAGCCTCTCAATTCAACAATTATACGATTCACTATCCCCAAATTCCAAAATCAAAATAATTCCACTCTTCAAAAATCAATGCCGTGAATCAAATTCAACAATTAAAAATTCAAATTTGCCGTGAACCAAGTTCAAATGCCGTCAACCAAACTCAACAATTAACAACTCAAGTTTCATTTTAATAATATATAGTTTGTAATTACGTGCATTTAAAAATAAAGAAAAAAACATTCGTTTAGATATACAATTAACAATGCTCAAATTAACAATCATTGGTTTAGATATACATTTAAAAACAATCGTTTAATGCTCAAAGTAACTGTAAGAGTTAACTCAGAAAATTCAAGAGATATATATATGTCATTGTGTCGTGCAGAGCCTGCATGATTCAGAACCGGAAACGGATCGGCAAGAACCGGGATAAAACATGGCGAACCGGCAATAAAGGAGTTTTTGAAACTGTTTGAACCGGGCTAGTAAAATTAGGGTTCTTGCGCAGTGAAATTTTCTTGTAACTGAAATTCGTTATGTTTGAGCGGTTTTTCCGGTGAATTGGTTGAGGGCTTTTGAAGCCTATATAACCATGCATATAGGGTTGTGATATCTAAGAAAGTTTAATTTTACGTGAAATCAGTGAGATTAAAGAGAGTTGTGTGCGTGTGAGCTTAGATAGGGTTCTTGAGTGAGTGAGTGATTTGTAACTCGATTTTCTCTTTTGATTCTGAATAATATACTTTGATTCTTGCTGCCGTGGATGTAGGCTCAAGTGGTAGAGCCGAACCACGTTAAATCTCTGCGTTTTTATCATTGTTTGGATAGTGCTTGGATCGATCAAAGTCTTCTGCGCAAGTTAGGGTTTTCTGGGCGATAGCTGTGTCTTTCAAGTTCTTTGAAGTGTTGTTTCTTGGCGTGGGTTTCAACAGTAACAACAGTCAAACACCCGAATGGTAGAGAAAACGAAGAGTGCCTCATCACCCATTTTTCGAATTTTGATTTTCAAGGTTGTAATGATAGAAATTCATCAATTAGCTTCAAGCTTCCTTTTTCGATTAATTCTTCAACCCTAAACAATAAAATTTGCAAGAACTCAATAGTGAATTAAACGAGAGACTTGATTAAACGAGAGAATTGCAAGAATCAAAATCAAAACTTACCACAATGGAGAAGTAGAGTAGAAAGCCAAAAAAAAAAAAAAAATTTGAGCTGAGGAGGCTCGGCGGATTGAGCAAAGGGAGGAGTGACCTTAGGGGTTTGATTTTGGAGGGGGTGGAATTGTAATAAAGTGAAATTTGGTTGTTGTAATTTAATGTTGGAATTTAATGTGTACAAATTCAATAACATTTAATTAATGTTCATATTTTGGTCAAATTTCAATTAAATGTTTAACAATTATTTTTTTGCTTGTCGATTTTGTTCAATGTTGTGAATAAGTAATCATTTATTTGTGAATAGTCAATTAATTAAACGAGCCAAATTTCTTTATGAAATATAATAAATTAAACGAGAGAACAAGCCACTTGTAATTAAATTTCATAGTCCAATTTGTAGAATTAAACGAACCACTTAATTAATTAAAAGAGCCACATTTCCACTTTAATTTGAAAATTGAAAAATTAAACAAGGCTTTTCAATTTTCCAATTTCCATAATTGAATGAGCCACACTTAATTAATTGAACGAACAACAAGAAAAATTACACGAGGCAATTTCAATTTTAAAACTGAAAAATTAAACGAGGCACTTCAATTTTCCAATTTCCATAATTGAATGAGCCACACTTAATTAATTGATTAAGTCTAATTTAGAATTGAACGAACAACAAGAAAAATTACACGAGGCAATTTCAATTTTAAAACTGAAAAATTAAACGAGGCACTTCAATTTTCCAATTTCCATAATTGAACGAGCCACACTTAATTAAATGATTAAGTCTAATTTATAGAATTGAACAAGCAACTAGAAAAATTACACGAGGCAATTTCAATTTTCAAATTGAAAAATTAAACGAGGCACTTCAATTTTTCAATTTTCATAATTGAACGAGCCACACTTAATTAAATGATTAAGTCTAATTTATAGAACTGAACGAGCAACTTGAAAAATTACACGAGGCAATTTCAATTTTCAAATTGATAAATTAAACGAGGCACTTCAATTTTCTAATTTTCATAATTGAACAAGCCACACTTAATTAAATGATTAAGTCTAATTTATAGAACTGAACGAGCAACTAGAAAAATTACACGAGGCAATTTCAATTTTCAAATTGATAAATTAAACGAGGCACTTCAATTTTCCAATTTTCATAATTGAACGAGCCACACTTAATTAAATGATTAAGTCTAATTTATAGAACTGAACGAGCAACTAGAAAAATTACACGAGACAATTTCAATTTTCAAATTGTTAAATTAAACGAGGCACTTCAATTTTCCAATTTTCATAATTGAACGAGCCACACTTAGTTAAATGATTAAGTTTAATTTATAGAATTGAACGAACAACTTGAAAAATTACACAAGGCAATTTCAATTTTCAAATTGATAAATTAAACGAGGCACTTCAATTTTCTAATTTTCATAATTGAATGAGCCACACTTAATTAAATGATTGAGTCTGATTTATAGGATTGAACGAGCAACTTGAAAAATTACACGAGGCAATTTCAATTTTCAAATTGATAAATTAAACGAGGCACTTCAATTTTCTAATTTTCATAATTGAACGAGCCACACTTAATTAAATGATTGAGTCTGATTTATAGAATTGAACGAGCAACTTGAAAAATTACACGTGACAATTTCAATTTTCAAATTAATTAATTAAACGAGGCACTTCAATTTTTCAATTTCCATAATTGAACGAGTCACACTAAATTAAATGATTAAGTCTAATTTAGAGAATTGAATGAGCAACTTCAAAAATTACATAAGCCACATTTTCAATTTTCAATTTTCAATTATACTAGCCACTATTACACATCAATTAAATTAATTAAAGAAGCCACTAATTATAGTCTTAAGTATAATTAAATTAATTATAGTCTAATTCATATAATTAAACAAATAAGTTCATTAATTAAACGAGGCAATTTTAATTTTGAATTACGGTAAAATTTAATATAAATCATTTGTTAAGTTGTAAAATAAGCAAATTGAACGAATTATTAGATTTTATATATCATCACTTAATCATTACTCAATCCTCGGACGAAGACTTTGTCAAAATGTAGTAAAAAATGTTACTTTCTTATCTTTTGTAGTATAAAAGTACTTTTCTTAAGTTGAATGGTAGAAAAATTTATTGCTTATAATTTTAAATGTAGGTTGGGCTGGGCTCTCTTATATTTAGTATGTCATATCATATCGAGAATTGTAAGAAAAATAGATGATGTCCTATTATTTTATTTAAAAAAAAAGCAAATGTTTTTTTGTTGAAATTGTAAAGAAGTGGATAAAATAGGGGTAAAAAAAAATGTTAAGAGTTATAAGATTCAACAAATAAATGACATAATTAGGATATTGGTCATTCAAAATCCAGATGTGTACATCCTGTCCAAGCACTTCTTTAAACAATTAAGAAATTGTATCAAAACATTACAACAACACATGTAACAATTGGTTAAGATTAATAAAAGGAATACAAAAAAGAAGACAAATTACACAAGAAACCAATATATAAAGCTAATAATTGAGTGCATTCAAAGACAAAAAAAATCACAAAACAAATGTCTTCAAGTGATAAAAATGAAATTATTTTATACTTTTAATAGAAAAATGTGAAAATTACTAATGTTGCAGTTGAAACACTTACAAAACATCATATTAACAATTTTGTCCTAAAGAATATATGAAAACAATAAATAAAAGAAATATTATTTTAAGGATAAAAAAAGTCACATATATGAAAAAGTCTGGCAACATATATGAAAGAATACTACACATAAAATAAAAATGAAGTAAATATTAAAAAGAGCCCCTGCGTAGCACGGGTTCAAACTTAGTTCACTGAAATTGCAAGCGCTCTATTTTTTTTTTTCACAAATAATTATGGGCATTAATGCTATGAATTTAGGTTAAATTCGATCCGACATGTGCCTCCATGTGTCTTAGTGTGTGTTCATGTATTTACACGTAACAATCCCAATAAAAATTAAACTCTAAATTAAATTTATAAAGATTATAATAATTTAGATCGAGTGTCAAAAATAATTTGTCTATAAGATAACCACCTTTAAAATATTTTAAGATGCAACATTATAACACTCTAAAGTTGATTATTAGTTAGGATTATTTTCTAAGGTAAAGGAGATAAAATAAACTTTAACTAATTTATGATATAGACTAGTTTTTATCATACATATCACGATGAAATATTTGTTGTGTTAATTTACATGATCAAAATTTGATTAAAGAATATCTGGACCAATAGGTTATTCATTTTGTGGGGTTAATTATCTTTAAAGGCCCAGAATAGTGTATTAATTTTCTTCAAGCCCAGCTTTGTAAGTCCAAAAGAAGAGGCCCAATTGAAATATATATCTCGGCCCAACATGGATTTTGTTAGCCCACATGAGAAAGAGCATTAGTCATAAATAACCTCCATCACCATGCCATGAATTTTAATAATTTCTTCCTTTCAAGTGCAACAAATTCGTTCAGACATTTCATCAAACAGGTGAAGGTCATATATAATCTATAGAACGGGATTAGAAAGTGGACAAAAGAAAATGTACTTTAGATTCATGAATCTTACGTTAATGGATGTCGCCCCGAGTTTTAGAGTGAGACTATACACACCCCACAACTTATTTAATACACTCCAAAAGTGTATTTATACATCTCTTGTTTGTTAAGAAATGTGGTGTGTTAGGTAAATTATGAAGTGTATGCAGCCCCGAGTTTTAACCTCCAATGACGAAGCTCTTCACTCAAACTCTTATTTTCTAAATTGTTGTCAACATATGTGTGAGAAAATCTTATAGTTTTTCTTAATGCAGGAGAGTTGACACTTATTTTAATTTGATGGCGTGTAATTATTTTACCTTTGTCTTCACTACTACAATTATTTAATTTTGACCAAAAATATAAATTGGCCATAAATGTAATAATTGGTGAAATTTGTTGATTAATTGACAATAGAGTCTTTGAATAATATCACAAAATTTTGAAAATGTTTGGGATCTTGTTTTTTCTTTCTGGCCTTAATAATTATATTACACTTACAAATAAAAATTTAATATATAGTGTAATGCGTGTATATATATATATATATACACATACATCTTTTGATAAGTGTATATTGTTAACGACATAATAAAAGTGTTTACAAGCATCGCAACAGTTTTGAATGATGTGTTGAAAAAAGGAAGATCTTGATGCTCAGGTTAGATCATGGTGGTGTTCGAGCATTGTGATCTATAAATCTCGATGCTCACATCATCATAATTTAATTTGTCGGAAAAACTTAAATTAGATCATGGTTGTATAAATTTCAATACTCAATTATTACCGTAATCTAAATTGACTATCATGTTTTTATTATTTTAATTTAGATCATAATGGTGTTATGAATCTTGATGCTCAAACACCATCATGATCCAAATTGAGTATCATGATCTATGTTTGCAACTTAAAGCACGGTGAATTTATAGATCTCGACGTTCATCACTATGGTGATTTAATTTTGTTAAAAAAACTCAACCTAGATCACGATGGTATAGATCTCAATGCTCAAACATAATTATGATCTAGGTATTGTGATTAAGTTGAGGATGATCTGTTATTGATAAAAGTTTTCACCTATTTTTCCATTTTTAGGCTCAGATTTTCATCTGGAAACATATATCTTGATTCAAGAAATTATAATCAACATTATACTACACTTTAAAATAATATTTATCTTACCTCTCTAAAACAACAATACAGAAATGAAATTTCACTAAATCGATTGTATGCAAGAAAAAGGAGAAATGAATAAAATAAATGAAAGTTATATATTCAACCTGTACGAGAGAGGAGATTGAGGTGATAAATGTGGTGGATGAAATCATTAAATAAAATGGGTAAGGACACTTATGACATTTTATCTCAACTTTGAATAAAAAAACTTGTTTTAACATTCATTTTTATTATTATTATGTTTATTGAATAAAAAGAGATATTCCACTATATTCTAACTCAATAAATACATATCTCAAAAAATATTAATTCATGAGATATGAATGCAACTAACACGAAGAAAGTCTGTCGGGCCGGGCCAACATTTCCCACATTTTATTCGAGTACCAAATATAATTTAAAAAAAAAAGGCAAAAACTTATGAGTTACTCTCCTGTGCACCAGTTGCACGGATCTGTGATCTGTGCAACTGGGCCGCGCGCGGGCTGGGCAGGCCCGCCCAGCCCTTGCCTCTTTACTTATTTCGCATGTTTTGGTCGTTACCCTCACGTTATGTTAGGGTTACTTTCACGTTATGTTAGGGTTACCTTCGCGTTATGTTAATGTGACCCCATATTCATATTTCATACCCTTAGTTTAAAACCACTTAATTAAAATGTTAATCATACCCTCATGTTATGTTAGAGTTACTTTCATGTTATGTTAGTGTTACCCTCATGTTATGTTAGTGTTACCCTCGTGAGGGTAACATGGGTAACACTAACATAACATGAGGGTAACCTTAACATACCATGAGGGTAACCCTAACATAACATGAGGGTATGACTGCCTGAGCGAATCTTGGTGGGTTTGAGTGCCCACCAGGGTAACACGGGTAACACTAACATAACATGAGGGTAACCTTAACATAACATGAGGGTAACCCTAACATAACATGAGGGTATGACTGTCTGAGCGAATTTTGGTAGGTTTGAACGCACCCACCAGGCGCGTGGGGGCGCGTGAGAGCGCGTTGGGGCGCGTGAAAACGCGCGTCAGAGGCGCGTGGGGCGGGTCGACCCGAGTGCATGGATCTAGGATCCATGCACCAGTTGCATAAAATATTTTGCCAAAACTTATATATCCCTGGGAACATATATGGACACATATTTAATGTTATATACATGCTCTTCAAGTGTTATATATATATATACTCTATAGGTATTATGTTTCTTGATATTATAAATATACTCTACATGTATTATATGTATATAAGAGTATACATGTGATACCTGTAAAGTATATATTTAACAGCATATGATGATTAATTTGAGGACACCATGTTCATGGGGCACACAAGTTTCACACAAAAAACAATTGAAAAAAGGAAAGAAACAAATAAACTTAAAAATATAATTAAAAAAAAGAAGAAGAAGAAAAGAAGAAACTGACATATTTAAAGGATATCGGTGGCCAGAAAACATGTGCATATCCAAAATTTAATGCATGCCCAAAATTTCGCAGTCAGCAACTCCACAATTCTTTTTTTTTTTTTAAATAAATTTACTGTTACATAAATGAAATATATATCAAAACTTAAATATAATTGCGAAATAAATTCACTATTTAGCCAACTGCGCCTAAGAGCATTTCCAATGGGAGACTCAAATCCAAACTCAAACTCAAATGTAGAAAAATGTTTACTCCAATCATGCCTCAAATCCAAACTCAAATTTGAGTTTGTGAATAGTAATTTGCCACTTACTATTCACAACTCAAATTTTTTTTTCTTTTCATTTATTTTATTCATTTTCAATTATTTATTTTTTCCTTTTCATTTATTTTATTTATTTAATTACACATTTTGAGCTATTATATTTTATGTATTGATTTTATATACTTGATATTTGGTATTTGATACATTATATAATTTATATATCTATAAATATTGTATTATATTGTAGATTATATAATTTAATAAATATAAACATGAATTATAATTAATAGAAATTTTTGGTATTTTTAATAAGATTTATAGTTCATAAATAATTTTTTATAATTGAAACCAATTAAGTTAATTTTTTTATGAACTAAAATAAATAAATATTTGATATTAAATAAAATTTGAAAAATAAAAATTAAGAATATTGTAAGAGAATATTCCAATTTGAGTTTAAAGGGTTGGAGATAGTGGCAAATTTGGTGGCAAAATCAAGATTTGAGTAAAATGGTTGGAGATTGTCTAACTCAGTTAACTTTTTATAACCCTTTTTTTTTTTTTTTGTCCGAAATTTTAATTTTTATAATGTAAGCAGAAAAATGGTGTGGTCATGATATGATGGCAAGGAACTTGTCTAATGGGCATAATCAAATTTGTAAAAGTTGAGGTGATATAGAAAGAAATTTTTCGATAATACGGGTTCAAATTTCATGTGGAGGTTTAATTTTTTTAGATTTTGCATATTATTGACTCTCTCGCAACAACTTTATCACTTATATATGAGTGATACACCTAAGGCATGACGCTTCAAACTTGACGATCGCATGGTGTTAGATATATACTCTTCAAATATAATGTGTACGTTTTTGAGGTCGCACTTACAGAAAAAAAAAATTGATACCTTTAATGAATAAACAATTAATGCCTTAACGATATACATGTGATACCTTCGGATGAGTTTGTTTGTCCTCATTAGGGGTGATATATAACATATCAATAAGATTAACTTGTTTGATTGAAACATAAAAACTCATGATATAAAAAGAGTTCAGTAATATTTCATCAAATCTTGTGATATGGTCACTCATAAGGATGAATGAATAACTTATCACAATGACAATTTCTAATCACTTGGATACAATCAAGCCTAATCAATAATTTGAAACAAACACACCCGAAGAGTATATATCTAATATTTATCACTGAATAGAAAGTAATACCCACAATATGCACGTGATACCTGAAAAATATATATCTAATATCACGATTTAACATGGAAAATAATACTTTAAGGGTGTGTTTGCTTCAAGTCATTAGGAATTGTCATTAATACATATGATAAGCTATCCATCAATCCTTATGGGTAGCCATATCACATGATTTGGTAATATATTACCGGACCCTTTTTATATCATGAACTTTTTTTTCAACCAAACAAGTTAATCTTGTTGATATGATATATATCACCCTTAATAAGGGCAAACAAGCGCACCCTAAGAATATACACAATGATACCTAAAAAGTACATATGTAATATCATGCGTTGGGATACGAAATTAAGATCTGCATCCAGGGATACATAAGTTTTTACCCTCATATATATTCCTCCATTTATATCTCATTGGAATGGGAATAGAATATGTGTTTGGTATTGGCCAAATTAGACAAAGGTTCAAAAGGGTGATAAATCTAAATGACAAGAAATTACTTTAATTTAGTCATTAAATCCCAAAGCAAACGCGTTTTTGGGACATCTCCAAAGTGCTTTGGAAAAAGTGGTGTATGTGAAGGTTTCCGCGTTGCATGTGATTCTTTCGTTATCTACATTATCTTGGCCCCCACTTTTATGCCAATCTATAACCTATTGTTATAGACTGAGTTTGACGTCAAAATGTCTTATAAATCATGTTTCGTAAGAGGAATCAAGTCATATTCATGTTTTACAATTCAAATATAAATTCGTAAAAATAAGTTTTGATACATTGATTAAATCATTTGTTATCCATGAGACTGTCTCACCCAAATTTAATGATAATATATGAATGAAAAATAACATTTACCAATTATTTACCTTTAATTAAAAGTATTTGATGTTGCATATACAAAATTATAAATTTTGCATTATTTTTAGGGTTAATATCATATTTAGTAGTTATTTCAATTTTGGTACTCATATGTATAAATTAATCATCAGTAGTTCCTTGATTATCTAAAAGTCATTAGAATAGGTCATCGCTTGTAATTTTACATTCAAATGGATGGAAATCAACTACGTAGTATTTCAACTACATTTGGAGAGAAAATGCACATTAAATTTTCAATTTTGGCTTTCAAACTTAAATTGTTATAGTATTTCACTTCTTTCAACACACCATTACTCTAGGCACTTTCTAAGATGATAATCTAGAAAGTAGGATGGTTATCGATGACTCCACTTAGTCTCTTCCTCCAATCTTATTGAAAGCCTCGAAAGGGTTTCAAAGAAAAAGAAACCCAAACAACATAGCCACCATTTCTTGAAACATTATTTTCATCTCCATAGAAATCAAATATAACACAATTCAAATATACATTTATGCACATGAGTTGAGTTAGTGGGTAAAAGGGACACATGTCACATAAATTTTGCTCACTCTGTGTAAATAGATTTTAGATTGCAAGAAAGAAAAAAGTGTATATCATTCAATTGAATTATGCTGTGAGTTTCTCTCAGCAGCAGGGCCTCCACTTTTGTGAAGAGTTTACAAATGCCATTGGAAAACTCTGTGCAAGATGCAGATTCTCTTAGTTTATATTGTACATGTAGCATTTTTAAGGTATCAGTTGTATATTTTTAAGATTCAATAAAGGTATAGGTCATATACTTTGAGGTATATCCTAACGTACCAATTGTTCATTCTTATAATTACTAATTGCTCATCCAGTGAAATAGTTGTATATTCTCAGGATGTGTTTACTTCAAATTATTGATTAGACTTGATTGTATTTGTGAGAAAAATGATTTATTCACAGATGCGGAATCTGGTGTGGTGATTTCCACTATATAAATAAGAGGGGTAAAATTCACCAAACCCTTTTGTGATTAGAAAATGTTGCGTCGGTCCCTCTTGTGTTTTCGAAATTGCATGACTACACGTGTGATATCAAGAATTCAACATACGCCGTTACATTTTAATTTTTAATTTGTCATTATACCCTTCAAATAAATTGAATAAGTACGATGATATGACTCTTTATATTTTTATATTTTTAATTAAAAAAATGAAAAAGGAAAATAATTCAAAAAGCTAAACATCTTCTCTCTCCTCCTTCCTTCTATAAGTTACTCTCATGCCCATCCTACGCCTCTTTATTTTTTCGCGTGTTTTGGTTGTTACCTTCATGTTATGTTAGTGTAACCTTCATTTCCAAATTTTATACCCTTAGTTCAAAAATATTGAACTAAAATAACACGATGGTTAGACTAATATAACATGAAATGTCACACTAACATAACATGAAGATAAAGAACAATGTTAATCATACCTTCATGTTATGTTAGACTGACCTTCATGTTATGTTAGCGTTACACAAACATAACGTGAAGATAACACTATTTGGAGTGAATTTTGGTGAGCTTGAACGCGCCCACCAGACTTGTGGGAGCGCGTTGACCGCGTGTGGGATTTGATTGAGTAGAGTTTAACAACATGCATCTAACTTTGTTGAGTAGAGTTTGATTCATCCTCTCTGCCAAGTCATTTTGCTGAAGAGTAGATGGTATAGATCTATGCCTCTTGATCCCCTTTTCTTTGCAATAAGAGTTGAATTGGTCTGAGGTATACTCAAGGCCATTATCAGTTCTCAAACATTTGAGTTTCTTACCAGTAGTGTTCTCTACTTCAGCTAGCCATTCCTTGAACTTCTGAAATGCCTCATCCTTTGATCTTAGGATCACCACCCAAACTTGCCTTGAGAAGTCATCAATGAAGGACATGAAATATCTTCCTCCATTTCTTGTTTGAGTAGGATTTGGCCCCCATAGGTCTGAATGAACATAATCAAGAATATCCTGTGTAGTGTGTGTGCCACTCCTAAAGCTCAATCTCTTTGATTTTCCCAAGATGCAGTACTTATAGGTCTCTAAGGTAGTGATCTTATCATTACCAAAGACTTTTTGTTTCTGAAGTTCCAGTAATCCTCTTTCACTGATATGACCCAATCTTTTGTGCCACAACTCTGTTTGATCCATCTCTTTAACTGAATGAGCATGGTCCACTGCAGTGTGTCCTTCCAAGTAATAGAGCTCATTCATTTTGCTACCCTTCATGATAACCAAAGACCCCCTTGTGATCTTCATCTATCATTTCTCAGATTTGAAGATGTAGCCATGTGAGTCTAACATCCCAAGGGAGATCAAATTCCTCTTTAGATCAGGAACATATTTGACATTGGATAGGATCCTCACAACTCCATCATGCATTCTGAGAGGAATTGAGCCAACACCTGCCACCCTG
>CM016728.1:20746964-20836404 GCA_005771605.1 Scutellaria baicalensis
AAACTGCTACGATTCATAAAAAGCCTTAAATTGTGTAAGTATGAATTTCGCGCTCATTTTTAACAGTGAAAAATTTTCAATTTTTATTGTTCAGATATCTTAATATGATGTAAAAATAATATGTACAAAGGGGAATTAAATTTTTAACCATTTAAGCCATGAAAAGCTACTCACGATTCATAAAAAGCCTTAAATTTATCCGTAATTAATTTTCGCTCATTTTTTGACAGTGTAAATTTTCAATTTTGTTGTTCAGATAGACTTAATATGATGGAAAAAATAATATGTACTAAGGGAAATTAAAATATCTTAACCATTTAAGCCCGAAAAAGTGCTCACGATTCATAAAAAGCTTAAATTGTAGATGTATGAATTTTCGCTCATTTTTGAACAGTGAAATTCACTTTTGTTGTTAGATAGTCTTAATATGATGCAAAAATAATATGTATGAAGGGAAATTAAAATCTTTAACAATTTAATCCCGGTAAAACTACTCACGATTCATATAAAGCCTTAAATTGAATCCGTATAATTTTCGCTCATTTTTGACAGTGGAAATTTTCAATTTTTGTTGTTCAGATACACTTAATATGATGTAAAAATAATATTTATGGAGGGAAATTAAAATCTTTAACCATTTAGGCCTCGAAAGACTGCTCACGATTCATAAAAAGCCTTAAATTGTATCCGTATTAATTTTCACTCATTTTTTGACAGTGGAAATTTTCAAATTTTATTGTTTAGATAGACTTAATATGATGAAAAAATAATATGTTTGAAGGGAAATTACAATCTTTAACCATTTAAGCCCGAAAAAACTGCTCACGATTCATAAAATGCCTTAAATTGTATAAGTATGAATTTTCGCTCATTTTTAACAGTGAAAATTTTCAATTTTTATTGTTCAGATAGTCTTAATATAATGTAAAAATAATATGTATAAAGGGAAATTAAAATCTTTAACCATTTAAGCCACGAAAAGCTACTCACGATTCATAAAAAGCCTTAAATTGTATCCGTATTAATTTTCGCTCATTTTTTGACAGTGTAAATTTTCAATTTTTGTTGTTCAGATAGACTTAATATGATGGAAAAATAATATGTGCGAAGGGAAATTAAAATCTTTAACCATTTAAGCCCGAAAAAAGTGCTTACGATTCATAAAAAGCCTTAAATTGTATATGTATGAATTTTCGCTCATTTTTTAACAGTGAAAATTTTCACTTTTTGTTGTTCAGATAGTCTTAATATGATGCAAAAATAATATGTATGAAGGGAAATTAAAATCTTTAACAATTTAAGCCCCGAAAAACTACTCACGATTCATAAAAAGCATTAAATTGTATCCGTATGAATTTTCGCTAATTTTTTGACAGTGGAAATTTTCAATTTTTGTTCCTCAGATAAACTTTATATGATGTAAAAATAATATATATTAAGGGAAATTAAAATCTTTAACCATTTAAGCCTCGAAAAATTGCTCACGATTCATAAAAAGCCTTAAATTGTATCCGTATTAATTTTCGCTCATTTTTTGACAGTGGAAATTTTCAATTTTTATTGTTTAGATAGACTTAATATGATGAAAAAATAATATGTATGAAGGGAAATTAAAATCTTTAGCCATTTAAGCTCGAAAAAACTGCTCACGATTCATAAAAAGCCTTAAATTGTGTAAGTATGAATTTTCGCTCATTTTTAACAGTGAAAATTTTCAATTTTTATTGTTCAGATAATCTTAATATGATGTAAAAATAATATGTACAAAGGGAAATTAAAATTTTTAACCATTTAAGCCATGAAAAGCTACTCACGATTCATAAAAAGCCTTAAATTGTATCCGTATTAATTTTCGCTCATTTTTTGACAGTGTAAATTTTCAATTTTTATTGTTCAGATAGACTCAATATGATGTAAAAATAATATGTACGAAGGGAAATTAAAATATTTAACCATTTAAGCCCGAAAAAAGTGCTCACGATTCATAAAAAGCCTTAAATTGTATATGTATGAATTTTCGCTCATTTTTTAACAGTGAAAATTTTCACTTTTTGTTGTTTAGATAGTCTTAATATGATGCAAAAATAATATGTATGAAGGGAAATTAAAATCTTTAACAATTTAATCCCCGGTAAACTACTCACGATTCATATAAAGCCTTAAATTGAATCCGTATTAATTTTCGCTCATTTTTTGACAGTGGAAATTTTCAATTTTTGTTGTTCAGATACACTTAATATGATGCAAAAATAATATGTACGAAGGAAAATTAAAATCTTTAACCATTTAAACCCGAAAAAACAGCTCACGATTCATAAAAAGTCATAAATTGTATCCGTATGAATTTTAGCTAATTTTTTGACAGTGGAAATTTTCAATTTTTGTTGCTTAAATAGACTTAATATGATGTAAAAATAATATGTATGGAGTGAAATTAAAATCTTTAACCATTTAAACCCTGAAAGACAGCTCACGATTAATAAAAAGCCTTAAATTATATTCGTATTAATTTTCGTTAATTTTTTGACGGTGGAAATTTTCAATTTTTGTTGCCCAGATAGACTTAATATAATGTAAAAATAATATTTATTGAGGGAAATTAAAATCTTTAACCATTTAAGCCCCGAAAGACTGCTCACGATTCATAAAAAGATTTAAATTGTATCCGTATTAATTTTAGCTCATTTTTTGACAGTGGAAATTTTCAATTTTTGTTGTTCAGATAGACTTAATATGATGCAAAAATAATATGTACGAAGGGTAATTAAATCTTTAAACCATTTATGCCCGAAAAAACTGCTCACGATTCATAAAAATCCTTAAATTGTATAAGTATGAATTTTCGCACATTTTTTAACAGTGAAAATTTTCAATTTTTATTGTTCAGATAGTCTTAATATGATGTAAAAATAATATGTATAAAGGGAAATTAAAATCTTTAACCATTTAAGCCCGAAAAACTGCTCACGATTTATAAAAAGCCTTAAATTGTATCCGTATGAATTTCGTTCACTTTTTGACTGTGGAAATTTTCAATTTTTGTTGGTCAAATAGAATTAATATGATGTAAAAATAATATGTATTAAGGGAAATTAAAATCTTTAACCATTTAAGCCCCGAAAAATAGATCACGATTCATAAAAAGCTTTAAATTGTATCCGTATGAATTTTCGCTAATTTTTTGACAGTGGAAATTTTAAATTTTTGTTTCTCAGATAGACTTAATATGATGTAAAAATAATATGTATGAAGGGAAATTAAAAATTTTAACCATTTAAGCCCCGAAATATTGCTCACGATTCATAAAAAGCCTTAAATTGTATCCGTATGAATTTTCGCTAATTTTTTGACAGTGGAAATTTTCAATTTTTGTTGCTCAGATAGACTTAATATGATGTAAAAATAATATGTATGGAGGGAAATTAAAATCTTTAACCATTTAAGCCCGGAAAGACTGCTCACGATTCATAAATAGCCTTCAATTATATCCGTATTAATTTTCGCTCATTTTTTGACAGTGAAAATTTTCAATTTTTGTTGCTCAGATAGACTTAATATGATGTAAAAATAATATGTATTGGGTGATATTAATATCTTAAACCATTTAAGCCCCGAAAGACTGCTCACGATTCATAAAAAGCCTTAAATTGTATTCGTATTAATTTTCGCTCATTTTTTGACAGTGGAAATTTTCAATTTTTGTTGTTCAGATAGACTTAATATGATGGAAAAATTATATGTACGAAGGGAAATTAAAATCTTTACCCATTTAAGCCCGAAAAAAGTGCTCACGATTCATAAAAAGCCTTAAATTGTATATGTATGAATTTTCGCTCATTTTTTAACAGTGAAAATTTTCACTTTTTGTTGTTCAGATAGTCTTAATATGATGCAAAAATAATATGTATGAAGGGAAATTAAAATCTTTAACAATTTAAGCGCCGAAAAACTACTCACGATTCATAAAAAGCCTTAAATTGTATCCGTATGAATTTTCGCTAATTTTTTGACAGAGGAAATTTTCAATTTTTGTTCCTCAGATAAACTTTATATGATGTCAAAATAATATATATTAAGGGAAATTAAAATCTTTAACCATTTAAGCCCCGAAAAATTGCTCACGATTCATAAAAAGCCTTAAATTGTATCCGTATTAATTTTCGCTCACTTTTTGACAGTGGAAATTTTCTATTTTTATTGTTTAGATAGACTTAATATGATGAAAAATAATATGTATGAAGGGAAATTAAAATCTTTAACCATTTAAGCCCGAAAAAACTGCTCACGATTCATAAAAAGCTTTAAATTGTATAAGTATGAATTTTCATTCATTTTTAACAGTGAAAATTTTCAATTTTTATTCTTCAGATAGTCTTAATATGATGTAAAAATAATATGTATAAAGGGAAATTAAAATCTTTAACCATTTAAGCCCCGAAAAACTGCTTAGGATTTATAAAAAGCCTTAAATTGTATCCGTATGAATTTTCTTTCATTTTTTTACAGTGGAAATTTTCAATTTTTGTTGGTCAAATAGACTTAATATGATGTAAAAATAATATGTATTAAGGGAAATTAAAATCTTTAACCATTTAAGCCCCGAAAAATAGATCACGATTCATAAAAAGCTTTAAATTGTATCCGTATGAATTTTCGCTAATTTTTTGACAGTGGAAATTTTCAATTTTTGTTGCTCAGATAGACTTAATATGATGTAAAAATAATATGTATTGGGTGATATTAATATCTTAAACCATTTAAGCCCCGAAAGACTGCTCACGATTCATAAAAAGCCTTAAATTGTATTCGTATTAATTTTCGCTCATTTTTTGACAGTGGAAATTTTCAATTTTTGTTGTTCAGATACACTTAATATGATGCAAAAATAATATGTACGAAGGAAAATTAAAATCTTTAACCATTTAAACCCGAAAAAACAGCTCACGATTCATAAAAAGCCATAAATTGTATCCGTATGAATTTTAGCTAATTTTTTGACAGTGGAAATTTTCAATTTTTGTTGCTCAAATAGACTTAATATGATGTAAAAATAATATGTATGGAGTGAAATTAAAATCTTTAACCATTTAAACCCTGAAAGATAGCTCACGATTAATAAAGTGCCTTAAATTATATTCGTATTAATTTTCGCTAATTTTTTGACTGTGGAAATTTTCAATTTTTGTAGCCCAGATAGACTTAATATAATGTAAAAATAATATGTATTGAGGGAAATTAAAATCTTTAACCATTTAAGCCCCGAAAGACTGCTCACGATTCATAAAAAGATTTAAATTGTATCCGTATTAATTTTCGCTCATTTTTTGACAGTGGAAATTTTCAATTTTTGTTGTCCAGATAGACTTAATATGATGCAAAAATAATATGTACGAAGGGTAATTAAAATCTTTAACCATTTATGCCCGAAAAAACTGCTCACGATTCATAAAAATCCTTAAATTGTATAAGTATGAATTTTCGCACATTTTTTAACAGTGAAAATTTTCAATTTTTATTGTTCAGATAGTCTTAATATGATGTAAAAATTATATGTATAAAGGGAAATTAAAATCTTTAACCATTTAAGCCCCGAAAAACTGCTTAGGATTTATAAAAAGCCTTAAATTGTATCCGTATGAATTTTCGTTCATTTTTTGACAGTGGAAATTTTCAATTTTTGTTGGTCAAATAGACTTAATATGATGTAAAAATAATATGTATTAAGGGAAATTAAAATCTTTAACCATTTAAGCCCCGAAAAATAGATCACGATTCATAAAAAGCCTTAAATTGTATCCGTATGAATTTTCGCTAATTTTTTGACAGTGGAAATTTTAAATTTTTGTTGCTCAGATAGACTTAATATGATGTAAAAATAATATGTATGATGGGAAATTAAAAATTTTAACCATTTAAGCCCCGAAATATTGCTCACGATTCATAAAAAGCCTTAAATTGTATCCGTATGAATTTTCGCTAATTTTTTGACAGTGGAAATTTTCAATTTTTGTTGCTCAAATAGACTTAATATGATGTAAAAATAATATGTATGGAGGGAAATTAAAATCTTTAACCATTTAAGCCCTGAAAGACTGCTCACGATTCATAAATAGCCTTCACTTATATCCGTATTAATTTTAGCTCATTTTTTGACAGTGAAAATTTTCACTTTTTGTTGCTCAGATAGACTTAATATGATTTAAAAGTAATATGTATTGGGGGATATTAATATCTTTAACCATTTAAGCCCCGAAAGACTGCTCACGATTCATAAAAAGCCTTAAAATTTATCCGTATTAATTTTCGCTCATTTTTTGACAGTGGAAATTTTCAATTTTTGTTGTTTAGATAGACTTAATATGATGGAAAAATAATATGTACGAAGGGAAATTAAAATCTTTAACCATTTAAGCCCGAAAAAAGTGCTCACGATTCATAAAAAGCCTTAAATTGTATATGTATGAATTTTCGCTCATTTTTTAACAGTGAAAATTTTCACTTTTTGTTGTTCAGATAGTCTTAATATGATGCAAAAATAATATGTATGAAGGGAAATTAAAATCTTTAACAATTTAAGCCCCGAAAATCTACTCACGATTCATAAAAAGCCTTAAATTGTATCCGTATGAATATTCGATAATTTTTTGACAGAGGAAATTTTCAATTTTTGTTCCACAGATAAACTTTATATGATGTAAAAATAATATATATTAAGGGAAATTAAAATCTTTAACCATTTAAGCCCCGAAAAATTGCTCACGATTCATAAAAAGCCTTAAATTGTATCCGTATTAATTTTCGCTCATTTTTTGACAGTGGAAATTTTCTATTTTTATTGTTTAGATAGACTTAATATGATGAAAACTAATATGTATGAAGGGAAATTAAAATCTTTAACCATTTAAGCCCGAAAAAACTGCTCACGATTCATAAAAAGCCCTAAATTGTATAAGTATGAATTTTCGCTCATTGTTTGACAGTGGAAATTTTCAATTTTTGTTGTTCAGATAGACTTAATATGATGTAAAAATAGTATGTATGAAGGGAAATTAAAATCTTTAACCATTTAAGCCCTAAAAACTGCTCACGAATCATAAAAAGCCTTAAATTGTATCCGTATTAATTTTCGCTCATTTTTTGACAGTGGAAATTTTCTATTTTTATTGTTTAGATAGACTTAATATGATGAAAACTAATATGTATGAAGGGAAATTAAAATCTTTAACCATTTAAGCCCGAAAAAACTGCTCACGATTCATAAAAAGCCTTAAATTGTATAAGTATGAATTTTCGCTCATTTTTAACAGTGAAAATTTTCAATTTTTATTGTTCAGATAGTCTTAATATGATGTAAAAATAATATGTATAAAGGGAAATTAAAATCTTTAACCATTTAAGCCACGAAAAGCTACTCACGATTCATAAAAAGCCTTAAATTGTATCCGTATTAATTTTCGCTCATTTTTTGACAGTGTAAATTTTCAATTTTTGTTATTCAGATAGACTTAATATGATGGAAAAATGATATGTACGAAGGGAAATTAAAATCTTTAACCATTTAAACCCGAAAAAGGGCTCACGATTCATAAAAAGCCTTAAATTGTATATGTATGAATTTTCGCTCATTTTTTAACATTGAAAATTTTCACTTTTTGTTGTTCAGATAGTCTTAATATGATGCAAAAATAATATGTATGAAGGGAAATTAAAATCTTTAACAATTTAATCCCCAAAAAACTACTCACGATTCATATAAAGCCTTAAATTGAATCCGTATTAATTTTCGCTCATTTTTTGACAGTGGAAATTTTCAATTTTTGTTGTTCAGATACAGTTAATATGATGCAAAAATAATATGTACGAAGGAAAATTAAAATCTTTAACCATTTAAACCCGAAAAAAACAGCTCACGATTCATAAAAAGCCATAAATTGTATCCGTATGAATTTTAGCTAATTTTTTGACAGTTGAAATTTTCAATTTTTGTTGCTCAAATAGACTTAATATGATGTAAAAATAATATGTATGGAGTGAAATTAAAATCTTTAACCATTTAAACCCTGAAAGACAGCTCACGATTAATAAAAAGCCTTAAATTATATTCGTATTAATTTTCGCTAATTTTTTGACAGTGGAAATTTTCAATTTTTGTTGCCCAGATAGACTTAATATAATGTAAAAATAATATGTATTGAGGGAAATTAAAATCTTTAACCATTTAAGCCCCGAAAGACTGCTCACGATTCATAAAAAGATTTAAATTGTATCCGTATTAATTTTCGCTCATTTTTTGACAGTGGAAATTTTCAATTTTTGTTGTTCAGATAGACTTAATATGATGCAAAAATAATATGTACGAAGGGTAATTAAAATCTTTAACCATTTATGCCCGAAAAAACTGCTCACGATTCATAAAAATCCTTAAATTGTATAAGTATGAATTTTCGCACATTATTTAACAGTGAAAATTTTCAATTTTTATTGTTCAGATAGTCTTAATATGATGTCAAAATAATACATATAAAGGGAAATTAAAATTTTTAACCATTTAAGGCCCGAAAAACTGCTTAGGATTTATAAAAAGCCTTAAATTGTATCCGTATGAATTTTCGTTCATTTTTGACAGTGGAAATTTTCAATTTTTGTTGGTCAAATAGACTTAATATGATGTAAAAATAATATGTATTAAGGGAAATTAAAATCTTTAACCATTTAAGCCCCGAAATGCTGCTCACGATTCATTAAAAACCCTAAATTGCATAAGTATGAATTTTCGCTCATTTTTTTACAGTGGAAATTTTCAATTTTTATTGTTCAGATAGACTTAATATGATGTAAAAATAATATGTATGAAGGGAAATTAAAAATTTTAACCATTTAAGCCCCGAAATATTGCTCACGATTCATAAAAAGCCTTAAATTGTATCCGTATGAATTTTCGCTAATTTTTTGACAGTGGAAATTTTCAATTTTTGTTGCTCAGATTGACTTAATATGATGCAAAAATAATATGTATGGAGGGAAATTAAAATCCTTAACCATTTAAGCCCTGAAAGACTGCTCACGATTCATAAATAGCCTTTAATTATATCCGTATTAATTTTAGCTCAAATTTTGACAGTGAAAATTTTCAATTTTTGTTGCTCAAATAGACTTAATATGATGTAAAAATAATATGTATTGGGGGATATTAATATCTTTAACCATTTAAGCCCCGAAAGACTGCTCACGATTCATAAAAAGCCTTAAATTTTATGCGTATTAATTTTCGCTCATTTTTTGACAGTGGAAATTTTCAATTTTTGTTGTTCAGATAGACTTAATATGATGGAAAAATAATATGTACGAAGGGAAATTAAAATCTTTAACTATTTAAGCCCGAAAAAAGTGCTCACGATTCATGAAAAGCCTTAAATTGTATATGTATGAATTTTCGCTCATTTTTTAACAGTGAAAATTTTCACTTTTTGTTGTTCAGATAGTCTTAATATGATGCAAAAATAATATGTATGAAGGGAAATTAAAATCTTTAACAATTTATTCCCAAAAAACTACTCACGATTCATATAAAGCCTTAAATTGAATCCGTATTAATTTTCGCTCATTTTTTGACAGTGGAAATTTTCAATTTTTGTTGTTCAGATACACTTAATATGATGCAAAAATAATATGTACGAAGGAAAATTAAAATCTTTAACCATTTGAACCCGAAAAAACAGCTCACGATTCATAAAAAGCCATAAATTGTATCCGTATGAATTTTAGCTAATTTTTTGACAGTTGAAATTTTCAATTTTTGTTGCTCAAATAGACTTAATATGATGTAAAAATAATATGTATGGAGTGAAATTAAAATCTTTAACCATTTAAACCCTGAAAGACAGCTCACGATTAATAAAAAGCCTTAAATTATATTCGTATTAATTTTCGCTAATTTTTTGACAGTGGAAATTTTCAATTTTTGTTGCCCAGATAGACTTAATATAATGTAAAAATAATATGTATTGAGGGAAATTAAAATCTTTAACCATTTAAGCCCCGAAAGACTGCTCACGATTCATAAAAAGATTTAAATTGTATCCGTATTAATTTTCGCTCATTTTTTGACAGTGGAAATTTTCAATTTTTGTTGTTCAGATAGACTTAATATGATGCAAAAATAATATGTACGAAGGGTAATTAAAATCTTTAACCATTTATGCCCGAAAAAACTGCTCACGATTCATAAAAATCCTTAAATTGTATAAGTATGAATTTTCGCACATTATTTAACAGTGAAAATTTTCAATTTTTATTGTTCAGATAGTCTTAATATGATGTCAAAATAATACATATAAAGGGAAATTAAAATTTTTAACCATTTAAGCCCCGAAAAACTGCTCAGGATTTATAAAAAGCCTTAAATTGTATCCGTATGAATTTTCGTTCATTTTTTGACAGTGGAAATTTTCAATTTTTGTTGGTCAAATAGACTTAATATGATGTAAAAATAATATGTATTAAGGGAAATTAAAATCTTTAACCATTTAAGCCCCGAAATGCTGCTCACGATTCATTAAAAACCCTAAATTGCATAAGTATGAATTTTCGCTCATTTTTTTACAGTGGAAATTTTCAATTTTTATTGTTCAGATAGACTTAATATGATGTAAAAATAATATGTATGAAGGGAAATTAAAAATTTTAACCATTTAAGCCCCGAAATATTGCTCACGATTCATAAAAAGCCTTAAATTGTATCCGTATGAATTTTCGCTAATTTTTTAACAGTGGAAATTTTCAATTTTTGTTGCTCAGATTGACTTAATATGATGCAAAAATAATATGTATGGAGGGAAATTAAAATCCTTAACCATTTAAGCCCTGAAAGACTGCTCACGATTCATAAATAGCCTTTAATTATATCCGTATTAATTTTAGCTCAAATTTTGACAGTGAAAATTTTCAATTTTTGTTGCTCAAATAGACTTAATATGATGTAAAAATAATATGTATTGGGGGATATTAATATCTTTAACCATTTAAGCCCCGAAAGACTGCTCACAATTCATAAAAAGCCTTAAATTTTATGCGTATTAATTTTCGCTCATTTTTTGACAGTGGAAATTTTCAATTTTTGTTGTTCAGATAGACTTAATATGATGGAAAAATAATATGTACGAAGGGAAATTAAAATCTTTAACTATTTAAGCCCGAAAAAAGTGCTCACGATTCATGAAAAGCCTTAAATTGTATATGTATGAATTTTCGCTCATTTTTTAACAGTGAAAATTTTCACTTTTTGTTGTTCAGATAGTCTTAATATGATGCAAAAATAATATGTATGAAGGGAAATTAAAATCTTTAACAATTTAATCCCCAAAAAACTACTCACGATTCATATAAAGCCTTAAATTGAATCCGTATTAATTTTCGCTCATTTTTTGACAGTGGAAATTTTCAATTTTTGTTGTTCAGATACACTTAATATGATGCAAAAATAATATGTACGAAGGAAAATTAAAATCTTTAACCATTTAAACCCGAAAAAACAGCTCACGATTCATAAATAGCCTTCACTTATATCCGTATTAATTTTAGCTCATTTTTTGACAGTGAAAATTTTCACTTTTTGTTGCTCAGATAGACTGAATATGATTTAAAAATAATATGTATTGGGGGATATTAATATCTTTAACCATTTAAGCCCCGAAAGACTGCTCACGATTCATAAAAAGCCTTAAATTTTATGCGTATTAATTTTCGCTCATTTTTTGACAGTGGAAATTTTCAATTTTTGTTGTTCAGATAGACTTAATATGATGGAAAAATAATATGTACGAAGGGAAATTAAAATCTTTAACTATTTAAGCCCGAAAAAAGTGCTCACGATTCATAAAAAGCCTTAAATTGTATATGTATGAATTTTCGCTCATTTTTTAACAGTGAAAATTTTCACTTTTTGTTGTTCAGATAGTCTTAATATGATGCAAAAATAATATGTATGAAGGGAAATTAAAATCTTTAACAATTTAAGCCCCGAAAATCTACTCACGATTCATAAAAAAGCCTTAAATTGTATCCGTATGAATATTCGATAATTTTTTGACAGAGGAAATTTTCAATTTTTGTTCCACAGATAAACTTTATATGATGTAAAAATAATATATATTAAGGGAAATTAAAATCTTTAACCATTTAAGCCCCGAAAAATTGCTCACGATTCATAAAAAGCCTTAAATTGTATCCGTATTAATTTTCGCTCATTTTTTGACAGTGGAAATTTTCTATTTTTATTGTTTAGATAGACTTAATATGATGAAAACTAATATGTATGAAGGGAAATTAAAATCTTTAACCATTTAAGCCCGAAAAAACTGCTCACGATTCATAAAAAGCCTTAAATTGTATAAGTATGAATTTTCGCTCATTTTTAACAGTGAAAATTTTCAATTTTTATTGTTCAGATAGTCTTAATATGATGTAAAAATAATATGTATAAAGGGAAATTAAAATCTTTAACCATTTAAGCCACGAAAAGCTACTCACGATTCATAAAAAGCCTTAAATTGTATCCGTATTAATTTTCGCTCATTTTTTGACAGTGTAAATTTTCAATTTTTGTTGTTCAGATAGACTTAATATGATAGAAAAATGATATGTACGAAGGGAAATTAAAATCTTTAACCATTTAAGCCCGAAAAAAGTGCTCACGATTCATAAAAAGCCTTAAATTGTATATGTATGAATTTTCGCTCATTTTTTAACAGTGAAAATTTTCACTTTTTGTTGTTCAGATAGTCTTAATATGATGCAAAAATAATATGTATGAAGGGAAATTAAAATCTTTAACAATTTAATCCCCAAAAAACTACTCACGATTCATATAAAGCCTTAAATTGAATCCGTATTAATTTTCGCTCATTTTTTGACAGTGGAAATTTTCAATTTTTGTTGTTCAGATACACTTAATATGATGCAAAAATAATATGTACGAAGGAAAATTAAAATCTTTAACCATTTAAACCCGAAAAAAACAGCTCACGATTCATAAAAAGCCATAAATTGTATCCGTATGAATTTTAGCTAATTTTTTGACAGTTGAAATTTTCAATTTTTGTTGCTCAAATAGACTTAATATGATGTAAAAATAATATGTATGGAGTGAAATTAAAATCTTTAACCATTTAAACCCTGAAAGACAGCTCACGATTAATAAAAAGCCTTAAATTATATTCGTATTAATTTTCGCTAATTTTTTGACAGTGGAAATTTTCAATTTTTGTTGCCCAGATAGACTTAATATAATGTAAAAATAATATGTATTGAGGGAAATTAAAATCTTTAACCATTTAAGCCCCGAAAGACTGCTCACGATTCATAAAAAGATTTAAATTGTATCCGTATTAATTTTCGCTCATTTTTTGACAGTGGAAATTTTCAATTTTTGTTGTTCAGATAGACTTAATATGATGCAAAAATAATATGTACGAAGGGTAATTAAAATCTTTAACCATTTATGCCCGAAAAAACTGCTCACGATTCATAAAAATCCTTAAATTGTATAAGTATGAATTTTCGCACATTATTTAACAGTGAAAATTTTCAATTTTTATTGTTCAGATAGTCTTAATATGATGTCAAAATAATACATATAAAGGGAAATTAAAATCTTTAACCATTTAAGCCCCGAAAAACTGCTTAGGATTTATAAAAAGCCTTAAATTGTATCCGTATGAATTTTCGTTCATTTTTTGACAGTGGAAATTTTCAATTTTTGTTGGTCAAATAGACTTAATATGATGTAAAAATAATATGTATTAAGGGAAATTAAAATCTTTAACCATTTAAGCCCCGAAATGCTGCTCACGATTCATTAAAAACCCTAAATTGCATAAGTATGAATTTTCGCTCATTTTTTTACAGTGGAAATTTTCAATTTTTATTGTTCAGATAGACTTAATATGATGTAAAAATAATATGTATGAAGGGAAATTAAAAATTTTAACCATTTAAGCCCCGAAATATTGCTCACGATTCATAAAAAGCCTTAAATTGTATCCGTATGAATTTTCGCTAATTTTTTGACAGTGGAAATTTTCAATTTTTGTTGCTCAGATTGACTTAATATGATGCAAAAATAATATGTATGGAGGGAAATTAAAATCCTTAACCATTTAAGCCCTGAAAGACTGCTCACGATTCATAAATAGCCTTTAATTATATCCGTATTAATTTTAGCTCAAATTTTGACAGTGAAAATTTTCAATTTTTGTTGCTCAAATAGACTTAATATGATGTAAAAATAATATGTATTGGGGGATATTAATATCTTTAACCATTTAAGCCCCGAAAGACTGCTCACGATTCATAAAAAGCCTTAAATTTTATCCGTATTAATTTTCGCTCATTTTTTGACAGTGGAAATTTTCAATTTTTGTTGTTCAGATAGACTTAATATGATGGAAAAATAATATGTACGAAGGGAAATTAAAATCTTTAACTATTTAAGCCCGAAAAAAGTGCTCACGATTCATGAAAAGCCTTAAATTGTATATGTATGAATTTTCGCTCATTTTTTAACAGTGAAAATTTTCACTTTTTGTTGTTCAGATAGTCTTAATATGATGCAAAAATAATATGTATGAAGGGAAATTAAAATCTTTAACAATTTAATCCCCAAAAAACTACTCACGATTCATATAAAGCCTTAAATTGAATCCGTATTAATTTTCGCTCATTTTTTGACAGTGGAAATTTTCAATTTTTGTTGTTCAGATACACTTAATATGATGCAAAAATAATATGTACGAAGGAAAATTAAAATCTTTAACCATTTAAACCCGAAAAAACAGCTCACGATTCATAAAAAGCCATAAATTGTATCCGTATGAATTTTAGCTAATTTTTTGACAGTTGAAATTTTCAATTTTTGTTGCTCAAATAGACTTAATATGATGTAAAAATAATATGTATGGAGTGAAATTAAAATCTTTAACCATTTAAACCCTGAAAGACAGCTCACGATTAATAAAAAGCCTTAAATTATATTCGTATTAATTTTCGCTAATTTTTTGACAGTGGAAATTTTCAATTTTTGTTGCCCAGATAGACTTAATATAATGTAAAAATAATATGTATTGAGGGAAATTAAAATCTTTAACCATTTAAGCCCCGAAAGACTGCTCACGATTCATAAAAAGATTTAAATTGTATCCGTATTAATTTTCGCTCATTTTTTGACAGTGGAAATTTTCAATTTTTGTTGTTCAGATAGACTTAATATGATGCAAAAATAATATGTACGAAGGGTAATTAAAATCTTTAACCATTTATGCCCGAAAAAACTGCTCACGATTCATAAAAATCCTTAAATTGTATAAGTATGAATTTTCGCACATTATTTAACAGTGAAAATTTTCAATTTTTATTGTTCAGATAGTCTTAATATGATGTCAAAATAATACATATAAAGGGAAATTAAAATCTTTAACCATTTAAGCCCCGAAAAACTGCTTAGGATTTATAAAAAGCCTTAAATTGTATCCGTATGAATTTTCGTTCATTTTTTGACAGTGGAAATTTTCAATTTTTGTTGGTCAAATAGACTTAATATGATGTAAAAATAATATGTATTAAGGGAAATTAAAATCTTTAACCATTTAAGCCCCGAAATGCTGCTCACGATTCATTAAAAACCCTAAATTGCATAAGTATGAATTTTCGCTCATTTTTTTACAGTGGAAATTTTCAATTTTTATTGTTCAGATAGACTTAATATGATGTAAAAATAATATGTATGAAGGGAAATTAAAAATTTTAACCATTTAAGCCCCGAAATATTGCTCACGATTCATAAAAAGCCTTAAATTGTATCCGTATGAATTTTCGCTAATTTTTTGACAGTGGAAATTTTCAATTTTTGTTGCTCAGATTGACTTAATATGATGCAAAAATAATATGTATGGAGGGAAATTAAAATCCTTAACCATTTAAGCCCTGAAAGACTGCTCACGATTCATAAGTAGCCTTTAATTATATCCGTATTAATTTTAGCTCAAATTTTGACAGTGAAAATTTTCAATTTTTGTTGCTCAAATAGACTTAATATGATGTAAAAATAATATGTATTGGGGGATATTAATATCTTTAACCATTTAAGCCCCGAAAGACTGCTCACGATTCATAAAAAGCCTTAAATTTTATCCGTATTAATTTTTGCTCATTTTTTGACAGTGGAAATTTTCAATTTTTGTTGTTCAGATAGACTTAATATGATGGAAAAATAATATGTACGAAGGGAAATTAAAATCTTTAACTATTTAAGCCCGAAAAAAGTGCTCACGATTCATGAAAAGCCTTAAATTGTATATGTATGAATTTTCGCTCATTTTTTAACAGTGAAAATTTTCACTTTTTGTTGTTCAGATAGTCTTAATATGATGCAAAAATAATATGTATGAAGGGAAATTAAAATCTTTAACAATTTAAGCCTCGAAAAACTACTCACGATTCATAAAAAGCCTTAAATTGTATCCGTATGAATTTTCGCTAATTTTTTGACAGTGGAAATTTTCAATTTTTGTTCCTCAGATAAACTTTATATGATGTAAAAATAATATATATTAAAGGAAATTAAAATCTTTAACCATTTAAGCCCCGAAAAATTGCTCACGATTCATAAAAAGCCTTAAATTGTATCCGTATTAATTTTCGCTCATTTTTTGACAGTGGAAATTTTCTATTTTTATTGTTTAGATAGACTTAATATGATGAAAAATAATATGTATGAAGGGAAATTAAAATCTTTAACCATTTAAGCCCGAAAAAACTGCTCACGATTCATAAAAAGCCTTAAATTGTATAAGTATGAATTTTCGCTCATTTTTAACAGTGAAAATTTTCAATTTTTATTGTTCAGATAGTCTTAATATGATGTAAAAATAATATGTATAAAGGGAAATTAAAATCTTTAACCATTTAAGCCACGAAAAGCTACTCACGATTCATAAAAAGCCTTAAATTGTATCCGTATTAATTTTCGCTCATTTTTTGACAGTGTAAATTTTCAATTTTTGTTGTTCAGATAGACTTAATATGATGGAAAAATAATATGTACGAAGGGAAATTAAAATCTTTAACCATTTAAGCCCGAAAAAAGTGCTCACGATTCATAAAAAGCCTTAAATTGTATATGTATGAATTTTCGCTCATTTTTTAACAGTGAAAATTTTCACTTTTTGTTGTTCAGATAGTCTTAATATGATGCAAAAATAATATGAATGAAGGTAAATTAAAATCTTTAACAATTTAATCCCCGAAAAACTACTCACGATTCATATAAAGCCTTAAATTGAATCCGTATTAATTTTCGCTCATTTTTTGACAGTGGAAATTTTCAATTTTTGTTGTTCAGATACACTTAATATGATGCAAAAATAATATGTACGAAGGAAAATTAAAATCTTTAACCATTTAAACCCGAAAAAACAGCTCACGATTCATAAAAAGCCATAAATTGTATCCGTATGAATTTTAGGTAATTTTTTGACAGTGGAAATTTTCAATTTTTGTTGCTCAAATAGACTTAATATGATGTAAAAATAATATGTATGGAGTGAAATTAAAATCTTTAACCATTTAAACCCTGAAAGACAGCTCACGATTAATAACGAGCCTTAAATTATGTTCGTATTAATTTTTGCTAATTTTTTGACAGTGGAAATTTTCAATTTTTGTTGCCCAGACAGACTTAATATAATGTAAAAATAATATGTATTGAGGGAAATTAAAATCTTTAACCATTTAAGCCCCGAAAGACTGCTCACGATTCATAAAAAGATTTAAATTGTATCCGTATTAATTTTCGCTCATTTTTTGACAGTGGAAATTTTCACCTTTTGTTGTTCAGATAGTCTTAATATGATGCAAAAATAATATGTATGAAGGTAAATTAAAATCTTTAACAATTTAATCCCCGAAAAACTACTCACGATTCATATAATGCCTTAAATTGAATCCGTATTAATTTTCGCTCATTTTTTGACAGTGGAAATTTTCAATTTTTGTTGTTCAGATACACTTAATATGATGCAAAAATAATATGTACGAAGGAAAATTAAAATCTTTAACCATTTAAACCCGAAAAAACAGCTCACGATTCATAAAAAGCCATAAATTGTATCCGTATGAATTTTAGCTAATTTTTTGACAGTGGAAATTTTCAATTTTTGTTGCTCAAATAGACTTAATATGATGTAAAAATAATATGTATGGAGTGAAATTAAAATCTTTAACCATTTAAACCCTGAAAGACAGCTCACGATTAATAACGACCCTTAAATTATGTTCGTATTAATTTTTGCTAATTTTTTGACAGTGGAAATTTTCAATTTTTGTTGCCCAGATAGACTTAATATAATGTAAAAATAATATGTATTGAGGGAAATTAAAATCTTTAACCATTTAAGCCCCGAAAGACTGCTCACGATTCATAAAAAGATTTAAATTGTATCCGTATTAATTTTCGCTCATTTTTTGACAGTGGAAATTTTCAATTTTTGTTGTTCAGATAGACTTAATATGATGCAAAAATAATACTTACGAAGGGTAATTAAAATCTTTAACCATTTATGCCCGAAAAAACTGCTCACGATTCATAAAAATCCTTAAATTGTATAAGTATGAATTTTCGCACATTTTTTAACAGTGAAAATTTTCAATTTTTATTGTGCTGATAGTCTTAATATGATGTAAAAATAATACGTATAAAGGGAAATTAAAATCTTTAACCATTTAAGCCCCGAAAAACTGCTCACGATTTATAAAAAGCCTTAAATTGTATCCGTATGAATTTTCGTTCATTTTTTGACAGTGGAAATTTTCAATTTTTGTTGGTCAAATAGACTTAATATGATGTAAAAATAATATGTATTAAGGGAAATTAAAATCTTTAACTATTTAAGCCCCGAAAAATAGATCACGATTCATAAAAAGCTTTAAATTGTATCCGTATGAATTTTCGCTAATTTTTTGACAGTGGAAATTTTAAATTTTTGTTGCTCAGATGAACTTAATATGATGTAAAAATAATATGTATGAAGGGAAATTAAAAATTTTAACCATTTAAGCGCCGAAATATTGCTCACGATTCATAAAAAGCCTTAAATTGTATCCGTATGAATTTTTGCTAATTTTTTGACAGTGGAAATTTTCAATTTTTGTTGCTCAGATAGACTTAATATGATGTTAAAATAATATGTATGGAGGGAAATTAAAATCTTTAACCATTGAAGCCCTGAAAGACTGCTCACGATTTATAAATAGCCTTCAATTATATCCGTATTAATTTTCTCACATTTTTTGACAGTGAAAATTTTCAATTTTTGTTGTTTGGATAGACTTAATATGATTTAAAAATAATATGTATGAAGGGAAATTAAAATCTTTAACCATTTAAGCCTGAAAAATTGCTCACGATTCATAAAAAGCCTTAAATTGTATCCGTATAAATTTTCGCTAATTTTTTTGCAGTGGAAATTTTCAATTTCTATTGTTCAGATAGACTTAATATGATGTAAAATAATATATATGAAGGGAAATTAAAATCTTTAACCATTTAAGCCCTGAAAAACTACTCACGATTGATAAAAAGCCTTAAATTGTATCCGTATGAATGTTCGTTCATTTTTTGACTTTGTAAATTTTAAATTTTTGTTGCTCAAATAGACTTAATATGATGTAAAAATAATATGTATGAAGGAAAATTAAAAATTTTAACCATTTAAGCCCCAAAATATTGCTCACGATTCATAAAAAGCCTTAAATTGTATCCGTATGAATTTTCGCTAATTTTTTGACAGTGGAAATTTTCAATTTTTGTTGCTCAGATAGACTTAATATGATGTAAAAATAATATGTATGGAGGGAAATTAAAATCTTTAACCATTTAAGCCCTGAAAGACTGCTCACGATTCATAAATAGCCTAAAATTATATTCGTATTAATTTTCGCTCATTTTTTGACAGTGGAAATTTTCAATTTTTGTTGCTCAGATAGACTTAATACGATGTAAAAATAATATGTATGGAGGGATATAAATATGATTAACCATTTAAGCCCCGAAAGACTACTCACGATTCATAAAAAGCCTTAAATTGTATCCGTATTAATTTTCGCTCATTTTTTGACAGTGGAAATTTTCAATTTTTGTTGCTCAGATAGACTTAATATGATGTAAAAATAATATGTACGAAGGGAAATTAAAATCTTTAACCATTTAAGCCCCGAAAAACTACTCACGATTTATAAAAAGCCTTAAATTGTATCCGTATGAATTTTCGTTCATTTTTTGACTGTGGAAATTCTAAATTTTTGTTGTTCAGATAGACTTAATATGATTTAAAAATAATATGTATGAAGGGAAATTAAAATCTTTAACCATTTAAGCCTGAAAAATTGCTCACGATTCATAAAAGCCTTAAATTGTATCCGTATAAATTTTCGCTAATTTTTTTGCAGTGGAAATTTTCAATTTCTATTGTTCAGATAGACTTAATATGATGTAAAATAATATATATGAAGGGAAATTAAAATCTTTAACCATTTAAGCCCTGAAAAACTACTCACGATTGATAAAAAGCCTTAAATTGTATCCGTATGAATGTTCGTTCATTTTTTGACTGTGTAAATTTTAAATTTTTGTTGCTCAAATAGACTTAATATGATGTAAAAATAATATGTATGAAGGGAAATTAAAATTTTAACCATTTAAGCCCCAAAATATTGCTCACGATTCATAAAAAGCCTTAAATTGTATCCGTATGAATTTTCGCTAATTTTTTGACAGTGGAAATTTTCAATTTTTGTTGCTCAGATAGACTTAATATGATGTAAAAATAATATGTATGGAGGGAAATTAAAATCTTTAACCATTTAAGCCCTGAAAGACTGCTCACGATTCATAAATAGCCTAAAATTATATTCGTATTAATTTTCGCTCATTTTTTGACAGTGGAAATTTTCAATTTTTGTTGCTCAGATAGACTTAATACGATGTAAAAATAATATGTATGGAGGGATATTAATATCATTAACCATTTAAGCCCCGAAAGACTGCTCACGATTCATAAAAAGCCTTAAATTGTATCCGTATTAATTTTCGCTCATTTTTTGACAGTGGAAATTTTCAATTTTTGTTGCTCAGATAGACTTAATATGATGTAAAAATAATATGTACGAAGGGAAATTAAAATCTTTAACCATTTAAGCCCCGAAAAACTACTCACGATTTATAAAAAGCCTTAAATTGTATCCGTATGAATTTTCGTTCATTTTTTGACTGTGGAAATTCTAAATTTTTGTTGCTCAGATAAACTTAATATGATATAAAAATAATATGTATGAAGGGAAATTAAAATTTTTAACCATTTATGCCCCGAAATATTGCTCACGATTCATAAAATGCTTTAAATTGTATCCGTATGAATTTTCGCTAATTTTTTGACAGTGGAAATTTTCAATTTTTGTTGTTCAGATAGACTTAATATGATGTAAAAATAATATGTATGGAGGGAAATTAAAATCTTTAACCATTTAAGCCCTAAAAGACTGCTCACGATTCATAAATAGCCTTAAATTATATTCGTATTAATTTTCGCTCATTTTTTGACAGTGGAAATTTTCACTTTTTGTTGCTCAGATAGACTTAATATGATGTAAAAATAATATGTATGGAGGGATATTAATATCTTTAACCATTTAAGCCCCGAAAGACTGCTCACGATTCATAAAAAGCCTTAAATTGTATCCGTATTAATTTTCGCTCATTTTTTGACAGTGGAAATTTTCAATTTTTGTTGCTCAGATAGACTTAATATGATGTAAAAATAATATGTACGAAGGGAAATTAAAATCTTTAACCATTTAAGCCCCGAAAAACTACTCACGATTTATAAAAAGCCTTAAATTGTATCCGTATGAATTTTCGTTCATTTTTTGACTGTGGAAATTTTATATTTTTATTGCTCAGATAAACTTAATATGATGTAAAAATAATATGTATGAAGGGAAATTAAATTTTTTAACCATTTATGCCCCCAAATATTGCTCACGATTCATAAAAAGCTTTAAATTGTATCCGTATGAATTTTCGCTAATTTTTTGACAGTGGAAATTTTCAATTTTTATTGTTCAGATAGACTTAATATGATGTAAAAATAATATGTATGGAGGGAAATTAAAATCTTTAACCATTTAAGCCCTGAAAGTACTGCTCACGATTCATAAATAGCCTTAAATTATATTCGTATTAATTTTCGCTCATTTTTTGACAGTGGAAATTTTCAATTTTTGTTGCTCAGATAGACTTAATATGATGTAAAAATAATATGTATGGAGGGATATTAATATCTTTAACCATTTAAGCCCCGAAAGACTGCTCACGATTCGTAAAAAGCCTTAAATTGTATCCGTATTAATTTTCGCTCATTTTTTGACAGTGGAAATTTTCAATTTTTGTTGTTCAGATAGACTTAATATGATGCAAAAATAATATGTACGAAGGGAAATTAAAATCTTAAACCATTTAAGTCCGAAAAAATTGCTCACGATTCATAAAAAGCCTTAAATTGTATAAGTATGAATTTCGTTCATTTTTTGACAGTGGAAATTTTCAATTTCTGTTGTTCAGATAGACCTAATATGATGTAAAATAATATGTATGAAGGGAAATTATAATCTTTAACCATTTAAGCCCCGAAAAATTGCACACAGATATATAAAACGCCTTAAATTGTATCCATATGATTTTTCGCTCATTTTTTGACTGTGGAAATTTTCAATTTTTGTTGTTCAAATAGACTTAATATGATGTAAAAATAATATGTATCAAGGGAATTTAAAATCATTAACCATTTAAGCCCCGAAAAATTGCTTACGATTCATAAAAACCTTAAATTGTATAAGTATGAATTATCGCTCATTTTTTGACATTGCAAATTTTCAATTTTTATTTTTCAGATAGACTTAATATGATGTAAAAATAATATGTATGAAGGGAAATTAAAATCTTTAACCATTTAAGCCAGAAAAACTGTTCACGATTCATAAAAAGCCATAAATTGTATATGTATGAATTATAGCACATTTTTTGACAGTGGTAATTTTCAATTTTTGTTGTTCAAATAGACTTAATATGATGTAAAAATAATATGTGTGAAGGGAAATTAAAATCTTTAACCATTTAAGTCCCGAAAAACTGCGCACGACTCATAAAAAGCCTTTTATTGTATCCGTATGAATTATCGCACATTTTTTGATAGTGGAAATTTTCAATTTTTGTTGTTCAGATAGACTTAATATGATGTAAAAATAATATGTATTAAGGTAAATTAAAATCTTTAACCATTTAAGCCCCGAAAAACTGCTCACAATTCATAAAAAACCTTAAATTGTATCCGTATTAATTTTCGCACATTTTTTGACAGTGGAAATTTTCAATTTTTTTGTTCTGATAGACTTAATATGATGTAAAAATAATATGTATGATGGGAAATTAAAATCTTTAACAATTTAAGTCCCGAAAAACTGCTCACGACTCATAAAAAACATTAAATTGTATTCGTATGAATTTTCGCTCATTTTTTGATAGTGGAAATTTTCAATTTTTGTTGTTCAGATAGACTTAATATGATGTAAAAATAATATGTATGAAGGGAAATTAAAATCTTTAACCATTTAAGCCCCGAAAAACTGCTCACAATTCATAAAAAGCCTTAAATTGTATCCGTATTAATTTTCGCACATTTTTTAACAGTGGAAATTTTCAATTTTTGTTGTTCAGATAGACTTCATATGATGTAAAAATATTTTGTATGAAGGGAAATTAAAATCTTTAACAATTTAAGCCCCGAAAAACTGCTCACGACTCATAAAAAGCATTAAATTGTATCCGTATGAATTTTCGCTCATTTTTTGACAGTGGAAATTTTCAATTTTTGTTATTCAAATAGAATTAATATGATGTAAAAATAATATGTATGAAGGGAAATTAAAATCTTAAACCATTTAAGCCCCGAAAAACTGCTCACGATTCATAAAAAGCCTTAAATTGTATCCGTATTAATTTTCGCTCATTTTTTGACAGTGGAAATTTTCAATTTTTGTTGTTCATATAGACTTAATATGTTACAAAAATAATATGTATGATGGGAAATTAAAATCTTTAACCATTTAAGCCCCGAAAAATTGCCCACGATTCTTAAAAAGCCTTGAATGGTATAAGTATGAATTTTTCGCTCATTTTTTAACAGTGAAAATTTTCAATTTTTATTGTTCAGATAGTCTTAATATGATGTAAAAATAATATGTATAAAGGGAAATTAAAATCTTTAACCATTTAAGCCCCGAAAAATTGCTCACGATTCATAAAAAGCCTTAAATTGTATTCGTATGAATTTTCGCTCATTTTTTGACAGTGGAAATTTTCAATTTTTGATGTTCAGATAGACTTAATATGATGTAAAAGTAATATGTATGAAGGGAAATTAAAATCTTTAACCATTTAAGCCCCGAAAAACTGCTCACGATTTATAAAAAGCCTTAAATTGTATCCGTATGAATTTTCGCTCATTTTTTTTACAGTGGAAATTTTCTATTTTTGATATTCAGATAGACTTAATATGATGTAAAAGTAATATGTGTGAAGGGAAATTAAAAATTTTAACCATTTAAGCCCCGAAAAATCGCTCACGATTCATAAAAAGCCTTAAATTGTATAAGTATGATTTTTCGCTCATTTTTTGACAGTGAAAATTTTTAATTTTTATTATTCAGATAATCTTAATATAATCTAAAAATAATATGTGTGAAGTGAAATTAAAATCTTTAACCATTTAAGCCCGAAAATTTCAACACATCGGCCCTTGCCTATCCAGCCAGGTGAAGGTTCCTTTTATGGAACATGAATCTCTGCGCAATCTCTAGCTGTTCAGCCAATAAGTCAGAGGATTCCTTCACCACCAGCTTCTAAAGATGAATCCAGCAGGGCATTCAGTCAGTTGGTGGACATTGAGACCCTTCCTGATGTGGAGGTAGAAGGCTCTGATGTCCCAGGAACCATCATTGTTCATCAGGATGCTCCTGCCATCCTCGAGAAAGTCCATACGCCAAGTATGGAGTCGCCAACTACTTCGGAGCTGAAAAGTTGGAAGTCCTTGCGGTTGTTGTGGTCCTAGAAGAAACACTTAAAGCAACATCTGCTGAAGAAGTAACCTCTATGCCAGTATCCTTAGATGATCAGGCACCGATGGAGGTTGATTAAACGGCTGAGGAAATTACTCCGATGGAGATGGAGCAAGTAATTTTTGAGGATCCTGGGAATCATGGTGAGATGATTGCAGAGGATGCCGCAACAGAACAGGCTGCTAACATAGAGCCTGTTGTTGAAGAAATTCTAGTAGAATAGGATGCTCAAACAGAGCCTACTACTGAAGAGGCTGCTCCTAAAGAGCCTACTGTTGAGGAGTCTACCAACTTAGAGACTTCGATGAAACAGACAGAAGTTGAGAATGTGCTTTTAGAAGAAGGGTCTTCTGAAGAAGAAATAAGAAGGATGCAGGCTTGGAAGGGAGATGTCTCAGGATGCAGTAATGGGGGTTGTTGATGAGGAGAAATCAACAGATAAGGAGGTGAATACCGATGAATGGAATTCGACTAGCTCCTCTGACAGCGATGATGGTGCACTCAGTGAATAGGGTGCAACCGGAGCCGAAAAATTCAATACTCTAACTTCTTCTCTTTCTGTGATGATGGTGCACCCAGTAAAGACAGGTCCATTAACGACGTGCTCAAGGTAGTGGAAAATGTTGGCAAGTCTATATGTCAAAAGCTAGCCGAAAAATGAGAGCTAAAACAAAGAAGGATCGGTTTAAAGCCTCCTTCCTAATTGACACTCTAAATGCAACTTTGGTGATGTTTCAGTCATCTATCAGTTTTCAGAAGCCATCCACTACCCTTGTCGACACCATCAAAAGCCTTAATGAGAAGCTCAATACACAAGAGAAGAAGCTACTAGAGATTGAGCTTGAGCAGAAGTCTGTGTCTTCCACCCTGAAGAAAATTGACGACTCACAGTTCGAGCAGAAGCAAACCTTAGAGGATCATACTGACATTCTGACCAGAATGCATTCAATGATAAGGTTTGGAGTAGGCTCGGCCTTTGAACCTCTATAAACAGCTGTGTTTATTTTTGATATAGCTTACTGTTGTTCTTATCTTTGTTCTTGCTTATCTGCTTTAATCTGCTGCACATTTCACATAAGCATATCAACCATTTTCAAAAAAGAAGCTTTGGTCAAAAGTATTTTCGTTGTGCATAAAACTCTTTTTCTCTAAGTTCACTAAAGGTAACTGCTCAAGCAGTAACCTCCAGGACAGTAAGCTCTTTAGCTACCTGCCTGAGTGACTTATCA
This sequence comes from Scutellaria baicalensis, assembly GCA_005771605.1. Classification (NCBI taxonomy): domain Eukaryota; kingdom Viridiplantae; phylum Streptophyta; class Magnoliopsida; order Lamiales; family Lamiaceae; genus Scutellaria; species Scutellaria baicalensis. The sequence continues at coordinate 20,773,415 of CM016728.1, forward strand.
TTCTGTTTTAAAGAAAAAGTTTGAAAATTTAGTAGGCTTATTCACCCCCTCCCCCCTCAAAGCCTACTATCACTTGGGACCAACACTTTCTCTGTCGTATCTTCCTGTAGTGATCTTGTTGCAGTAAGCTTGATTATGAGGGTTACTTTTCTAAGGTTTTGTATTATCAAAACATACTTAAATATGTTCTAACAGGGAGGGCTTGGTGAAAGAAGCCTTAAGGATGTCCTTCACGGTCTTCGATGCTCAAAACATGAAGAGCCTCCCTATTTGAAAGAATATGCAGATGCAGGAGAACTGGATGCTACATCATTGGGAAGGTTAGACTATGAAGGAAGAATCCCTAATGCTGTGGGCTGGAACAAGGGATATCAAGGCGCTGCTTGATTATGTCCCTCCTGCAGACGCACAGGCTAGGATTACTGCAACCAGAGATTACTTCTCCAGATTCACCTTGAAGAGATGCAACAAGCAATCTGAACCTGAAGGTGCCGATGAAGCAACAGAGAATGCCCTGCAGGCGAATCCGTCTATAGGCGAGGCGAGTCCAGCAGATGCAGCACCAAAATCGGCCAATGTTTTCGATGCACCGCAGCTACATGAATCTCTGGAACTCAGCCATGAAGAAAAGAGAGCTGAGACCACCATCAAGTCACTGCAACTTGATGATTCTATGCTAAAAGCTGGAAGCTCTCCAACCTTCGATACGGTGATGAGTAGTCTACCTCCGATCGTGACGTTACAACAGATCAGTGAAGATGAGGAGTAGGTAGATTATGAGGATTCACCTCGACTTCAAGAAGGTGCTGCACAAGAACAAGAAACCATCTAAGATAATCAAAATTGTTCTAGCAGAACTTCCAGATACTGAAGTCATCGATGATGTAACGACGGAGGAAGTTGTGAAGGCAGGTCTCTCGGTACTAGCAGAAGTTGTAGTACTGTCTGCTGCAGAATTTTTAGATGCAGCAGAGTCACCTGATGCAGCAAAAGACTCAGTGGTTGAGCAAGCACCTACTCTGGGTGATGCTGCAAGAGACCAGTCTTCCGGCGTTGCTGCACAGGAAGATCTTAATGATGAAAGTTACAAGCACGAAGAGGAGGCGCGTGCAGCTATAGAAAAAAAAGCTGGAATGCAGTAAGCGAGGAGAAGAACTTTCTGCAGGAGAAAGTGAAGAGGCCAAGCAGCAAGAAGCACCTCTACAGGAGGTTGAAGCTGCCGAAGGGAAGGATGGCCAAGATGAGGAGGAGCAGCTAGAGGAACCCAAAGAGGTTGATGTTGCTGAGGATGAGGAAGACAGAGTCTCATTGTTTGAACTCCTTAGGAATTGCTCAAGTTGATCTAATGGAGGCCAATTCATTTGCAGATGAATTTGATGAAGAAGAAGGGCCTTCCAACTCTGATGTTACAAAGCTGTGATGGAACCCGAAGCACTGCAGGCTTGGGAAGCGTCCATCAAAAGCTCTATGCAACAACCAGAACAGGGGAATGAAAGGGACTTACAGGCTTGTTGTTCCACCACAAGCAGCTGCAAGTTCAGTGACCCATGCAGATTCATACATCAAGATTCTTACTGCCATTGAGAGCCTTGCAAACGTCCTGAAGGAACACACTGCAACCACTCCTAAGCCCAACGTTGATCTCACGAAGATTGTGGAAAAACTAGAAAATTTTCTCATGCCCTAAAAGATGAAACAACATTCTTTCAGAGGCACCAAGGACAAAAATGCCACTCTCTTCCAAAGTGAAACAAAACAAGCTCTTGAGTCTGTCACCGACACTCTCACAGCTCATGGCACTACTCTGACCACCTATATAGAGTGATGTCAATGAGCAAGGTGCGAAAGTATGAAGCATGGATGACAGACTATCCAACATAGAGCTGCTACTGGGGAGATGAGTGAGACTCTCAAAAGGATGGTTGCACCGCAGACTGCAGTAGGCGACCACATTGGCAAATGAACCAAAAGAAGTTTTTAATGATGCCAAAAAGGGGGAAGAAGTTGCCATTGAAAAGTTGCAACTTCCAACTTCAAGTGGTCTGTCTGAAGATCAAAAGCTGCTGCAAGCTACGGAGGATACTGCAAAGGAGATTGAGGCAGAAGAAGAGGATGAAGATGAGGACACTCTGCATCCTCAGAAGAAGAAGAGAAGAACAAGTCCCCCACCCCAGCAAAGAAGACATAAGAAAGATGATGACGATGCTGGTGGAACAGGTGGAGTAGGAGCTGCTACTGTCGGGGTTGCTGTAACCAAGGAGAGAAGGGATGCAGCAGGTTCTTCAAGAAAAAGAGGCAGCCGAAACAACAGAAGCAGAGGAGACTCACCACCTTCAAAAAGGCACAACATTTCTTAACAAGCCTTGTTGAAGATAAAGGATGAGAAATTATATGCTGCTAGGGACGCTGAAAGGAAGAAGAAGGAGGATGAAGAAAAGTGGATTCAGAGACTTTGCATTGTGGGCGAGGAAAAATCTGAAGCTATGCAGCAGGTGGATGCAGCACTGCAGAAGTTTCCATCACAAGAGGTTCCAAGGATGGATTAATTCAACAGGTTGGTCAAAGTTCCAGTATTGCTCAACCTCAAACCAACGAAGGATATCGACCTCTAGAATCTGAACTTATTCTCAAGAATGACTTTGGATAAAGAGGTGAATCCGACCTTCGAGAAGATCAGACTCTTCAAGATCTCAATATTTCTGAGATATTTTAAGAAGTTGTGCGAGAAGGAATTCTTCAAAGGTTATCCAACTTACGCTGCAGCAATGGAAGTCTTTGAGCAAATGCTCAGAGATGAAAACTACCTTTGCAGAAGCAGCTGTTGGAAGAGGTAAAGAGGGGTGTGTAAATACCTTTCTGGGAAGATTTTTGGTTGCGGTGAATTGATGATTCTAGAATGAAGCCTGAAAAGAAGAATGTTGGTCCCAAGTGGTAGTAGGCTTAGAGGGGGGTGAATAAGCCTACTCAATTTTTCAAACATTTTCTCCGAAAGGCTTAAGTCCAGAAGCAGTAACCTTTTGGGAGGTTACTTCGGAGTTATCAGAGTTATATTGCAGAATCTTTCTTCTATTGAAAACTTAAGTATGGAAGATGTGCATCTGATATTGGATATGCAGTTAGAAAGGTAAGCACAAACATACGCATAGATATACAAAGGTTCGAAGGTGGCGTAATCCTTCTACATCATCTCTGCCTCTTCTCAAGAGGGAACATTGTTAATCTTGATGATTTACACAGACCTATCTATTACAACACAGACTTAATAAGTGAGTAGCAAGCCTACTCACAGCTGTTTGTCTACTCTCCTAACTGACCCACATAGGATCCTACCTGACCCACTCAGGATCCTTACTTTCTTCTTTAGAAAGTGAACAGCTTATCAGGACCCTAGTCCTAGCACTAAGCACTCCAAGACAGTCCTTAAAAGGTTTGTCTTTTTCTTTAACTGGATGCAGCAAGCTTCGGCTTCTTTTGCAGGTTGCTCTGTTGTAGCTTGCTGCAAGACTGAACGACTGAGTAATCTAGCGTTTCTGGGGTTTAAAGTGTTTGAGCTTCATTCTCTTCTTTTCATCTTTTAAACACTCTCTTCTCTTCTTTTCTTTTTTCCCATCTTCTTTTTTTTCTTCTTCTTCATCCCCCCCTCTTACTTACTCTCTTCAGTCTCCTATTTATAGATGTAAGAAATCTGCCCGTTGAAGATGGGTAGGTTTCCAGCATTTAATGCACCGTTATCTTTTTGATACACGTCAGCTTTTTGCTTTCTACTTGTCTTCATTTGAATAGCTCCGTTCGTTTTCTCTCTACCGGTAACTTTTTAGCTTTCTTCCCATGCTTGCTTTGTAGTTTCCTTCTCATGCTTGCTTTGGAGCTTCCTTCCCAGACTTGCTCTGTCAGGTGGCTTGAAGCTTCTGTAGCTTGCTACTTTGCAGTATGCTTTGGCATGGTCTCTTCCAGGTAGCTTCCTGTCAGGTAATTTGACGCTTCGGTAGCTTGTTGTTTTGCAGTATGCTTTGGCATGGTCTCTTCCAGGTAGCTTCCTGCAGTAAGCAGTATCCTTTTAGCTTACCAGATTCCTTCACCATTCCCTGCAGTATCATTTCTTTGAAGCTTTCTCTATTGTATCTTCTTGTAGTGACCTTGCTGCAGTAACCTTATCAGATAGATTATGCTGATAGATTGAGGGTTACTTTTCTAAGGTTTTGTCTCATCAAAACATACTTAAATATTTCCTAACAATGAAGGAAGAGCCCGCTGCAACCTCAAGAAGATTGGAGTTCACAAGATGAATGCAACAGACTCCACCCCTTCTGTATCTTTTAATTTTTCTACACTGCACTTTCTTTTTTTTCAATAAGTGTTCAACCCTTTAGAACACAACTTTTAGGTTTCTTTTTTGAGTTCTTTGTAGACCAGCTCTGATACAAAACTGCAGATGGTCTGATACAAAGATCCTTCAAGTGATATGAATAAAATAAAATAAAAATAGAAAAGGGAGCAAAAACAAAAGACTCCAAGAAAATAAAAAAAAAATAGAAAATGGAGCAAAAACATAAGACTCCAAGAAAACCAAAAAAAAAAAAAAAAAAAGAGGAAAATAAAAAAAAAGAGCAAAAACAAAAGTCTCTTTATTTTACCTAAGGGGAAAATTCTTTCTAAGTGAGTTACAACAACTTTTCTGTAAGGTTTTGTCATCATAAAAAATGGGGAAATTATAAGAAGAACTCTTAAATTGTTTTGATGAGACAAAACCTGCTATAACCTACTTCATTCTGTTATCTTAGTTTTATTCCCCATGTCTAGTTTTTATGTTTTAATAAGTAGCAAAGATTCTACCCAAGGTCTTCCACTGCACTTAGATGTTGCAAGCTGAATGCATCATGGAGAGAAAGAATTCTGCATTCAACAAGCTCAACTTGGAAGAAGTCGAAGGAGAATTGCCTTGCTGCACGCTGGACAACTAAGCGCTGCAAGCTAAGGATGCAGGAGACTTAGTAGCAGCGAGAAAAATAAGTTACAGAAATTGAAGAAGAGACATGTCCAGCAGGATCAACATTGAAGTCTTAAAAGACTGCTGCATGAGCTCTTAATGTACTAGGAAACATCAACTTCAATTGAAGATGTAGTGCACGATAGGCCTGGACTCAAAGGACAAAACAAGGACAGCAAGTGAATAGGAAGTTGCCACCTGGCCTGGACGACCGCCTGCAACCTGCAACAAAAAGGACAGCCGCATTTAATGGACCTGATGCCAACGGAGGAGGTTGTCTCCCACCTTTTTAGGTGCGCATTAAAAACGCTTGTACCTTGAAGATCATGAGGATCAAGAAGAAGAATGTTGTGCGTCCAGATCGAATCAACAAGGAATATACTTGTGCGTGAATGGATCAACGGTCAGGATGCAGCAGCAGAAGATAAAGGCTTACACGAAGACGCGTGGAATGTGCACCCTTCGACTGGTGCATTCCCGCAACTATAAAAGAGAAGAGTGAGGACAAAGAGAGGAGATGACTGAAAATTTGAAGATCGCGCACTGATATTCCAGCATACAGCGATCCAAGCTTAAAAGAAAATATCAACTCTTTTCAGTCCCCACTCAACTGAAGCTGAGCATTCTACCCATTGAAGATTCTGAGTGTTCTTGCTTCCCACAGTTGAAGATTTGTGTTTATTAACCTTTTTATCACTATGTGGATATGTTGTTTTAGGTGTCACAGTTGAAGGGTAATCGCTTTGCTGTGTTTTGGTCTTGTGTAGACAACATCCTGTGTGGATCCTGTCTAGTTGCTGAAACCTAAGAAGGGAGTAAGAACTTTAGTAGGCTTAGGTTGATCCTTAGATTGTTTAGTAGGAAAAGAGTCATATAAATCTAAACTCTAGTGGATATCCTCCTTGTGAAGGAGAAGAGAGGACGTAAAATACTTACACCACCTTCGAACCTCTATAAAGTCATGTGTCTGTTTACTGCTTTCTGCATTCATCTCTTTATCTTGCTATTGAAACATATTTAAGTATGTTTTGATGAGACAAAACCTTAAAGAAAGTAACCCTAACTCTATAAGCATAACCAATCTTAGGAGAGGTTACAACAATGAGGTTACTGCAGAAAGATAGATCAGAGAAAGTGTCAAAGGAAAGACACTGCAGAGAATGGTGAAAAGAATCTGGTAGACTAATTAGGATACTGATAACTGTAGGAAGCTACTAGAAGAGACCTTACAGAAGCAGATTGCAAAGCAGCAAGCTACCAGACAGGAAGTTACCTGAGAGACCATGCCGAAGCGTACTGCAGAGCAGCATGCTACAGAAGCCTCAAGCTACCTGACGGAGCAAGCTAGAGAAGGAAACTCCAGAGTAAGCGCGAGGAGGAAGTTACAAAGGAGGCATGGGAAGAAGTCAAAAGTTACAGGTAGAGAGAAAATGAATGGAGCCAATCAGATGAAGACACGTGGAAAGTGAAAAGCTGGCGTGTATCAGAAGAAGTGCGGCGCATCTAATGATGGAAATCTACGTACCTTCAACCGGCAGATTTCCTAATCTATAAATAGAAAAAAACTGAAGACTGAGAAGAAGAATGCGAAAGAGGAGAGCGCAAGAAGAAGAAGAGAGCGCAGAGTGCGAAAGAGGAGAGCACAAGAGAGAGCTCAAAAGAGAAAAAGCGCAACAAAAGAAGAGAAGAGCGCAAAAGAGAGCTCAGAAGAGAAAGCTCAAAAAGAGGGGCATGTAGAAAAAAAAAAGAAAAGAGTGTAGAAAAGATAAGAAATGAGAAGAAAGCTCGTACACTCTATGCCTAGAAATGCACACTCAGTCACACAGTCCAGGCAGCAAGCTACAGCAGATCAACCTGCAAAAGAATCCTAAGCTTGTTGTATCCAGTTGAAGAAGAAGAAGACAAACCTTTTAAGGACTGTCTTGGAGTGCTTAGTGCGAGGAACAAAGTCCTGCTAAGTTGTCCACTTTTTGAAGAAGAAAGTGAGGACCTGGGTGGGTTGAGTAGGATCTTGTGTGGGTCAGTGAGGAGAGTATGCAAGCAGCTGTGAGCAGCTATGTGTAGGCTTGCTACTTACTTGTTAAGTGAGTGTTGTAATAGATAGGGCTATGTAAATCAACAAGCTTAACAAACGTTCCCTCTTGAGAAGAGGCAGAGAGGATGTAGAATACTCCACATTCGAACCTCTGTATATCCATGTGTTTATCTATGCTTACTGCTCTATATGCCTATCTTAAGTTAGAAGCAAGTCTTGCATATTTGATCTTTACAGGAGAGAAAACTTCGGCATATAACTCTGATAAGTAACCTCCCAAAAGGTTACTGTCTCCTTACCAAAGCCTCCTGAAAAGAAGAAAAGTTTGAAATATGAGTAGGCTTATTCACCCCCCAAGCTTACTGCCACTTGGGACCAATACTTGCTGCATGCATCATCATAGCTTTATGTCTCTTTGTGCTTAAGTGTTAAAACTGGTCTATTAACTTTCTAGTTAAAAAGACTAAGTATATTTGCTGAACTCTCTTTCAAACATATTCCATTATGCAAAACTCTAAGTTGTTAGGCTGCAGCAGTTAATTTGCTGCAAGCAAAACACATTATCTGTGAACTTGCTGCAAGCATCGATAGCTTACAGCAGGTTGCAGCGAAAGAGAGCAAAAGAGGAAAAAGCGAAGAGGTTCATTCACCCCCTCTGAACCTCTGTAACCACTTGGGACCAACAAACCTCTTCAAGAGGTTGTGCTTCAATGTTCGGGTACCTTCTTCTTGAACTGGACAAAATTTTATTAATTGAATAATAATTAATAAAAAATTAATAAAAATTTAACTTCAATTGAAGAAATTGAAAAATAATACTTAGGAGGTTTTCTAAGTGCTCCACAACCAATCTCGAGCCTCCTTTATTCTTGGTCACTTATGTACTCGATTCGAGTAGTTCACTCAGGCGGTTCTTTGAAGCCTGCTCGGACTTCGACTTCATAGGTGGCATCATTCACAAGAGCTGCTTCCCCTTACTGATCCACTTTTGCTTCCAGTTGTTGATCAAATGTCGATAACGGGTTGTAGCCTTCTCCAAATAATGACGACGGATGGTCGTCCAACATTGAATCCCAAAAAAAAAAACAATTTCTAAAAAAAAATCCTAATTAATTAAACAAATTAAAATAATATAAAATCATTTTAAGAAATTAAAAAATATAATCTCAAAATTAAAGAAAACTAAATGATGCCTATGTACTCTCCCTTCAAGATGTTGGGCGTTTGGCCGGATTATTTATTTCAATGAATTGGGATCTCTTTTTTAAAGGAAAAAAGCACTAAAAACAACTAGCCCAAATAATAACCTCATTATAATTTAAAAAAGAATCTTGAAAATAGAAAAATAGCCCTAATTTTCTCAAATGTAGCAAACGTGTAAAACGCCAAACATGATTACACTGCAAGCGCCCATTCCTCGCACGTACCCCAACGCGATTAGCCCACCAAAAATCTCAATAAGAACTCCATCCCCAATTCCTCAATTTCTTCATTTTATCGAATTTAATTCCAGTAACTTAGTTATTTTTCTCATGTGCATGAAAAAGTTTGAAACTTGAGAAATCTTTTTGGTATGGAATCATTGGTGGAGGCCACATCCGGTGCGGTGGGTTCACTGCTCAGCACCACCATTTTGTATCCACTCGACACCTGCAAGACCAAGTATCAAGCTGAGAATCGAGCCCATCATCATAAAAGATACAGGTTCCCAATTTCATTATTACTTTTCTGTGTTTATTTGATGATGATGATGGAGAATTGAATATTCAAGAATTCTGCATTTTGTTATGTACTATTGCATTTTGTCACTTTTGAGATGGAAAAAGTAGAAAAGAGTAGTTTCCTTTGACGTGGTTTGGTTGTTTTGGTTCAATTTATAGAGATGCAAGAATGGGATCTGGTTATTTCAAGTTGATATACATATTCTTGTGATGCACAATCCAAATTAGCTACAAAATGGATATTGTTCTGATTGCAAATTTCCGTTCCTTGTGGTAAATATCTATTGATTATCTCTTTGATATTATCTGCTTTGGTCTTTTAAGGATGTTGCCCCTATCATGAGTTAATATGGTTGGTGGATGATAGTTAGCAGTTGAAGAGGTTCATTTTCAGGGTTATGACTATGTGTGGTTCTTGAAAGGTTTGAACTTGGAGTTAAAATTTAGCTAGGTTAGCTCAAATATCGTTTTACGGGCTCGTGATTAATCTGAAGAGCGTGTAGAAATGGTTTTTGGTTTGAGGCTTTCTTTGACTGATAAACAGTTGAAGAAGTAAGAAGGTAGATAGACAATATAGTGATCTCTATAATGTAACCTAACTGCTATGGCGCATAATGAGTGTCTGTTTCTAGTCGATCTTGTTATAACTTATAAGCCACCAGTTAAACTGGTTGTAGGTGGACGAGCCGATTCATCAAGAAACGCTCATCTGACTAAACTGATAACCCGTCTTTGATCATACTAGTATTGTTTGATGTTATAGCCCCCAACCAAGTCAATCTTGACACTTAGGTTGCTCGAAGGCGTCTTCTTACAAACCCCTAATTAAGAACTTGTATCTGGCATCTGCTGGTATTTTATTGTGCTTGTAATATAGATTATATGAAATTCGGGGAATTTGAATCTGAACTGATTGCTGTTAATTCCACAGGAATATTTCTGATGTCCTCTGGGAAGCGATATCCACAGGTCAAGTACTTTCGTTATACCAGGGCTTGGGAACTAAGAATTTCCAGTCTTTTGTTTCCCAGTTTATCTATTTCTATGGATATAGCTTTTTGAAGAGATTTTACTTGAAGAAAAGTGGGTCTAAGTCTATTGGAACTCGAGCAAACTTGATCATAGCGGCTGCTGCCGGTGCATGCACAGTTATAGTGACACAGGCAAGTTATAATTTCAATTCATAATGATGACTCGTTATGTGGATGTTCCAATTATAAATTTCCAACACTTGTAGTTGAAAACTGGTAAATTCATGCACTTTTTTACGAGTTTTGAAGCATTACATTTCATATGTCTGTGATTAGTTAAACATTTGAGTTAAGCACATATCACCAGTCCTCATCAAGATCATAATTAGAAGAAAGAAGATTTATGGTTTAACATTATAGGACTATGACGACACACAATCCATGTAATAGCCTTAATGAGGACCTTATATAATACGTAGACATGGATAAGTCATCTAGCTGACATGGGCTTTTTTCATTTGCTTCAGCCACTGGACACAGCATCTTCAAAGATGCAAACGAGTGAATTTGGAAAATCGAAAGGGCTGTGGGAATCCCTTTCAGAGAGCACCTGGAGCGAGTCATTTGATGGTCTAGCCATCTCCCTTCTCCTCACTTCAAATCCTTCCATTCAGGTTGATGATGCTCCAATTACCCTTTTCGCCCTTTGCTATGGTATACCAGCTGTAACTTCTTTCGACATATAACATTCTGATTATTATGTCATGCAGTACACTGCCTTCGATCAGTTAAAGAACAGACTATTAAAGGAAAAGATGAAGAAAAATGGAGATGATGTAACGTCTCCAGTAGCTCTCTCTGCATTTTCTGCTTTCATGTTAGGTGCTGCTTCAAAATGCATTGCGACCTGCATGACATACCCAGCTATAAGGTAAATTTCTACTGGCTCGATTTTCTATAAACTGAATTTCTCGACTCTTAACTAATGTTTGGACAGGTGTAAAGTGATGATTCAGTCAGCTGAGTCCGATGAAAACAATAAAGCTCAACTGAGATCCCGTAAAACAATTTCTGGGGCCCTATTTGCAATTTGGGAAAAAGAAGGGATCTTTGGCTTCTTCAAAGGTTTACAGGCACAAATCTTGAAGACCGTCTTAAGTTCAGCGCTTCTTCTAATGATAAAGGAAAAGATTACAAAGTCGACATGGATCATATTGATCGCTTTAAGAAGGTTTATGCTTCTAAGCAGAAGCCGATTAAAGAGCCATTGAAGAAGACTCAGGTAAAGTCCCATCCCATGTGAGTTAAACAGCAAAGCCTCTTGGTTAATGCAATAAAGGTAAACAAGTTTTGCAACATTTATTCTTGTCCAAATTCTCCAGAGATCAAGAATGTGTAAATTACTGCAATTATTTCCCATAATTTGTAGCTTTCAAGATTGAACTGTAGATATTGTACCTTAACTACATAGCAAAAGAATGTTCTCAAGCAAAGTAAAAGAAGACAAGCCGGGGTATTATGTTCATCGATCTAATTTACACAAACATGAAAAAACCAACGAGTAAGAACAGTATGGTGCTGCTAATGGCGCTAAGGCTGGATGCCCCATTATCTGAATTAGTGCCCGGTGAGTAACTTCCCTCTGGTGTGTTCGTAGCCAGGACAACAACTATCCAGTTCTTCTCAGAGCCAATCCCAATACTAGTGAACTTTGTGTCATTTAGATAACTTGAGTACTGGGACTTGGTGAAATTGGATAGAACGAGACCTTGATCGAGGTTAGGAACACAAGCAGGCATTATCTGGCCATCTCTTGTCGTGGTGACGTTCAAATGGCATTTCTTGAGAAGGTTGGGAAAGTCGGAATACTGAGGCTCGGTGCCAGGGACGGTGTTGGAGCCTGTTGAGTTGGTACAAGGTTGGTTCTTGAACTGGTCTGCGAGTTCATCGGCTAGGCACTCTGCTCGATCACTCTGGGTCAGAGCTGTCAGGTTTAAGGATGTTCTGTACTGGTTAATTCCCTGAAGAAGATTATCTTCCTCATCTGCATTCAAGAAATTGCATCCAGTTCTTAGCACATAAATAGGACAATGCCAGATATGGAATTCTAAGTCCTCGAGATTAACTAAATCAACATCGTTCTTAAGGCATTTTACTAAGTTATGAACACAACATGAAAAATAAATGTGATAAACTATGAAAACATAGCAAGAGACAATGACAATAGGCTCCTTTCTACATTGCCAAAATACCATCAATGGAGGGTCTTATGCCTACCTCAGAAACATCACATTGCTACATAGATCTGAAATTTGGGAAACTTCTAACAAAGGGCAGAGATTTTTACAGGATTTGATCAGAGCTTATTCATTTCGTAATCGAGCAAACTCAATATGAGTACAAACTTGATAGATGTATCAAATCAACTCGACTCTCCTATAGGAAAGCAAAATGTAATGGTGATCACAAAACTAAGACTTGAAAATGAAGAAAAGAAAAGGGAAAACGAATCTGACTCCTTACTAAGAAAGGCAAGATCCAACATCAACAATGGCTTCCAAATCAAGCAATATCTTTGTAGTGATTATACCAAACCAAGCTTAACAAAAGGCTAGATCTTAAATCGGATAACTATACCAATTAACTTCAGTATAATCACATAACCATAATCAAATCAGATAATTCTCAACAATCAAATCAAATCCATCATCTAACTACTACTTCAAAAAAAAATTAAAAAAAATTGTATGCATATCAGAAAACAGGGATAACATTAGAAGCTCAGAAATCTCAAAATGAGCATCTCCTTGTTAAAATCAGTGGGGATCTTCAAATAAAGAGGTATGCAGATGAATATGAAGAGGAATGCATATGCAGGAAAGCAAACAAAGAAGATCTTACAAGAAACTCCTGAAAGTTGATAATAGTGAAAAGTAAGCTAGAAATTACCATCGCCATTGATGATGAAGATGGAGTGGAAGAGTAGAGAGAGAAAGAGGAGATTTTTGAGACATGCCATTGAAATTGATTTTTGTGTGCAGAAAGACTTGAGCTCTGAGTTTCTGCAAATATACAAACAAACGAATATATCATACCTCATGTTGATACGGTGTCGTTTCGTTACCATGTCATTTTCGATATTAACTTTTTATGTGTAATTATATTCTTTTATTTTTCCTTTAAAACTTTCTCTCTCATTTGCTTATTCACTTATTTAGGGACCCAGACCCAAAATAACACATTTATTTAAATTTGGGTCCAAAATACCACACAATTTTAGTATTTGACCAAAATAACACATTTGTTATAATTTTTATCCAAAATAGCACATTTGACTATTCAAAACGGCGGTCCCTGTCAAAGTAAAGTCAAAAAAGTGAAAAAGTTGGTTGGTGACAGTTATTATTGGACATTCATTGGCGCATGATAGGTTGAAAATATATGCATTTAATTGTTGATTTAATTGGATTCTTATTACTACCTCCGTCCCAAAATAAATGACGTTTTAGCAACTAAAATTTGTCCCAAAATAATTGTCGTTTTCGTATTCCAAAGCATATTTACATGCAATATACCAAATATACCCTTATTTACTCACCTCAAATTAAATGTGTTAAAGAGATAAAAGCACCTCATTAATTAAACTTAAATAGGGGTAGATTGGACTTTTTATCACATTTCTTAATATATGTGCAAAAGGCTAAAACGTCATTTATTTTGGGACGGAGGTAGTATCTTTTATTTGATTGAATGCATTGTTTTCATACCTATTTGCGCTGTTGAACTCGAGATACTTCATATGTTATTTTCTTGATTAATGTAGGAATTTTTGAAGTATTTTGGAGTTCATTGGACCGAGGCCCAAACATAATGAAGATCAAGCTAAAAGAAGTCCAAATGTTGAAAAGGAATTAAATGGGTCTTTGCAAAGAAAAGCCCATTTAATTGAATTACTTAATCCCCAAGTTTTGAGAGTTGGAATACACGGCAGTTTTGTAGGATTTGGGAGGAGAGAGAACTTTTGGATACATTCTTGTTTTATTTTATTTTGCTTTGATGGATCAACCAATTACTTTTGTGGATCCAATCGAGATGACGATTGGCTAATTCTTCAATTTCGGTTAGCAGGGATGTTTTGAACCCAATTATCTTTTTATGTTTTAATTAATCATGTTTCTCCCTCTCGATGTTTTGATTGGAATTGATTGTGTTATCTGTGATGAATGATTTCAATTATTAATACTTGATTTAGATTCGCGACCTAGGTTAAGTGTTTGATAATTGATTGCTAGAATCTTAAATCATGAATCCTAATTGTTGTGGTTTAATTTTCATTGGTAGTAAACTAGAGGTCGCGCATCTCTAGGGTAATACAATCCTAGATTATCAAATCGAGCTTGCGTATTTGGAGTCTAGTTCACCCTATCGTCTTGGTAATTAATGCGTTTAATGAATTAAATCTAGAGAGCTTATTCTAGGTTGTTCAATTAAATAGGGTTAATTAGTGATCTTATCCTAATTTAACTAATCATAAGAGACGATTCGATTTAACAGAGTTTGTTGTTAGATTAGGGGTGATAATTCCATGATAATCTGAGAGAGGGTGTAACATTGATTAAGGCATAATTGATATTGGGGGATAATTGAACTGTTAACTGGAATGCTTTCCATCCTTTGATTTCTTGTTTAATTTCTTTTCTAGGTTTTTAGTTAATTTAGTGTTAGTTACCAATCAATCTAAAACCCCCATTTCTTATATTTCTTTGAGTTTAGACATAAGTAGACATAATTGAATTGTCACTCCTCGTGGGATCGACTCCGACTTACCCTATCTACTAGTTAGTTAGGTTAGGAAGGATTTTTATTTAATTTTATCGAGTCACGACAGCGCGGTCAAATTTTGGCGCCGTTGCCGGGGAGTGATTTAATTTGATTGTGTCATCTTTTGTCTTTTCCTGTTTTTAATAAAAAAAAAACGCAAGTCTGCACTGTTTTCAATTTTCTGAATTTTGGGCGAATTTTACTGTTTCCAAGTCTGCTCTGTTTTGCTCTGTTTTTCGCACTGGGAACCCAGTGTGACCCATTTCTTCCAGTGTCGAATTCTGCAGACTGTTTCATCGAATTAGTCTGATTTTCCTTGCTGAAAATTCGAATCTTCTCACTCGAATTTTGTGATTTCAGGTTGTGGATGCGCACTCGTTCTCAGGGTAATAAGGACTTGGAATTTTACCCTGAAATTACCCGGAGAGATCGAGTTCTAAGGCAACAAGCTAAGTGAGCTTTGGAGTTTACGCTACCACCTCCTGAATCTGATATCGGTGATTCCGAAGAAGAAGAAGGAGCAATGGCTGAAGAACGAACTTTGAGGGAGCTAGCAAATCCGAGCCTCACTCAACAACCTCTTTGCATCACTTTTCCTGAACTTCCTGATGCTATTAATTTTGAATTAAGATCTGGTTTGATTCACTATTTACCTTCTTTCTTTGGTCTTGCAGGTGAGGATCCCCACAAACACTTGAAGGAATTTCACACCATCTGTTCGAGCATGAAGCCATCAGGGGTGACGGAGGAGCAAATTAAACTTCGTGCATTTCCATTCACATTGAAGGACGGTGCAAAAGATTGGCTCCACTATCTTCCATCGGGGTCCATCACCACTTAGGATGAGATACAACGTCAATTCTTGGAGCGGTATTTCCCTGCATCTCGAGCTGCTCATATTCGAAGGGAGATATGTGGAGCCCGACAAAGGAAGGGAGAAACCTTGTATGATTATTGGGATCGTTTCACAAAGTTGGAAGCTAGTTGTCCACATCATCAAATTTCTAAGCAATTGTTGATTCAATATTTCTATGAGGGTCTATCTCCAATGGACCGGAATGCAATCGATGCAGCTAGTGGGGGAACGTTGATGGACAAGACACCCTCAGCAACAAGACTTCTCATCTCGAACATGGCCAAAAGTTCACATCAATATGGCAGCCGAGATTATTCAGATTGGAGCGTAAAAGAGGTAAATGAATCAACTGTTGAAGATAAAATTTCTGAATTAACTGCTCTTGTACGTCAAGTTGCTACAGGTGCTCCTCGTGTGAAGCCGTGTCGTATTTGCAACACCACCGAGCATACCACAGACACATGCTGAATCTTGCTTGATGAAATAGAGGCTCATGCCAATGTTGTAGGAAGTGGAAACTATCAAGGGAGGAAATACGACCCCTTCTCGAACACTTACAATCCGGGTTGGAGAGATCACCCAAATTTTAGATGGGGAAATCAGCAAGATGCCTTCAATGGAGAGAATAATAGGCCTCCACAACTCTTGAGGAACCCGAATCATCAAGGAGGAAATCCTAATTATCAAGGGCAATCATCCGGGAAAAATTCGAGCTCATCCTTGGAGGAGATGATGAAGACGCTGACTTCCAATACCATGCAATTTCAGAAGGACACCCAAGCAAGCATCAAGAATCTTGAGATGCAAATGAGTCAATTGGCGACGGTTGTGAGTCGTCTTGAGGCCCAAAGCGGAGGGAAATTGCCATCTCAACCAGAAATAAATCCAAGGAATGTCAGTGCCATGACCCTACGGAGTGGGAAGGAGCTGGAAAGTCCAAAAATGCCTGCTGGAACTCAGAAAATCGATGGGGAAGAAGAAGCTGCCGAGCAGTCTGACACTGGGCCTCCAGTGTCGAAGCAGTCATCCAGTGTCAAAACTCCGAAGTCTGAAAAGGTAAAAAATGAATTTTCTGAAAATTTTCCTATTCACTTGGTTCCTTTTCCTTCCAGGTTGACTCGGGCAGCGAAGGAGGATAAGGAAAAGCAGATCCTTGACGTGTTTCGCAAAGTCGAGATCAACTTACCATTGATCGATGCAATTAAGCAAGTTCCAAGATATGCGAAGTTCCTCAAGGATTTGTGCACAAACAAGCGAAAGCTCAAGGGAGACGAGAAGGTCGTGATGGGAGAGAATGTATCTGTGATTTTTCAGAAAAAGCATCCTCAAAAACGAAAAGATCCAGGTATGTTCGTCATCCCATGTCGCATAGGAAATACTAGAATTGAGCGTGCTATGCTAGATCTAGGAGCATCAATAAATGTCATGCCACGTTCCATTTATGCATCCTTAGATTTAGGGCCATTGAAAGATACAGGAGTTGTTATTCAATTAGCCGATCATAGCACCGCATATCCTGATGGGGTCATTGAAGATGTTCTAGTTGAAGTCAATGATCTGATATTTCCTGCTGACTTTTATGTTTTGGATATGAATGGTGACCCTTCAATTTCACCACCTATTTTGTTAGGGAGGCCGTTCTTGAACACCTCTCAAACAAAAATAGATGTTCGTGAGGGAACTCTTACGATGGAATTTGATGGGCAAATTATTAAATTCAATATTTTTGATGCCATGAAATATCCTGATGATGAGAATTCTGTTTTTGCTTTGAGTTTGATTGACCCTGTTGTCGAGAATGTTTTTGAGATGAATTGTAGGGACAATTCGAAAATGGTGTTGATAAAAAACGTAAGACATTTCAACAAATTTTCAAGACTCAAAGCAAGAAATTGGAGAAAGCTCAATAGAAGGTTGAAGATGACTATGTCAAATGCTCCTACTCTGAAGCCAATTCCAAAGCCTCCTTGGTAATTTGGTGAATTCTGTTCCACACTTTTATTTTTGCTTTAATTCCTACATATATGAGTCTTGTCTTGTCTATATCTTTTGTTGTGTTTTGATGATGAGTTGCTTGGGGATAAGCAAGATTCAAGTGTGGGGAGATGGGGAATGTTGCATAATTGAAAAAGTGTGGAATAGATTGCATATCTTGCATGTAGTTGCATTTAGGTTCATGTAGTTGCATGTAGGTTGTTCTTTTTCTTTTAGTTAGATTGCACGTTTAATTGCTTTAGCATGTTTAATTATTGTTTGCATTTGCATATATATATATAAATGAAAAAAAAGGAAAATGAAAAAAAAAAGAAAAAAAAAGTTTTGAGTAAGTGAGCTTGCAATGATGATTTGAGTGTTATTGATTTTATTTTTTGGAATTCGTTTGTGTTGGACAAGGTGTTGTTGAGCATTGTTTTCTGTTGGTTAAAATTGCTAAATGTCGTCTCGAGAAATTGTTGTTAGGAAGGATAACATTGGTTTGAGAATTAATCTATGATTGTGAGTTGATTTGCTTTGATTACTTGTGTCTTGAGATATGCTTTTAATTCCTTGATGGAAGTAGTCTAAATTGAAATTTGTGAAAGTTTGATCACTTTTGATGAACCCCTTGGTTGGAAAATTATTTATGGGTATGGAGAAAAGGTGATGAGTTGAAAACATTGAGATTGGAAAAGATGATGGAGGTGTGGAATCAGCTGCCTACTCTTAGGGGTCCACGTTTGAAAGTTAAAATGCGAAAAAAAAAATCGCAATAAATGGACTAACCTAAGAGTGGTGTGGAGCTGCCAACCCCATCTAAAAAAAAGAGACGAGAAGTCATCTATGAAAAAAAAAAGTGAAAACGAAAAGTTAAAAAAAAAAGAGAAAGAAAATAATAATTTGGAGTAAAAGGGGTGATTCATTATGTGTGAAGTTTTAACGAATTTTGATTTAGATGAAGGAAATCGTAAAAGGAGTTGGAGTGTGTTGATTGATGTGGGTGGTGGAGTGGATTGATGAATTGTCTATGAAAATTTTGATTTCTGATGTCCTGCCTAAATTTGTGATTTCTTGAGATAGTTGCATTTAGCCCAACATGTTTTTGTTTGCATATGCTTTGTTTGACATAAATTCGAATTCCTATGAGTGTAGTAAGGATCCGAGCAAGCAATACTCATTTTGTTGTTTTATCCCCGATGTGCTTTAGTTCTTTTGTTGCTCGAGGACGAGCAATGGTTTAAGTGTGGGGGATTTGATAGGTTGAAAATATATGCATTTAATTGTTGATTTAATTGGATTTTTATTATCTTTTATTTGATTGAATGCATTGTTTTCATACCTATTTGCGCTGTTGAACTCGAGATACTTCATATGTTATTTTCTTGATTAATGTAGGAATTTTTAAAGTATTTTGGAGTTCATTGGACCGAGGCCCAAACATAATGAAGATCAAGGAGAAGGCCCAGCAGCTAAAAGAAGTCCAAATGTTGAAAAGGAATTAAATGGGTCTTTGCAAAGAAAAGCTCATTTAATTGAATTACTTAATCCCCAAGTTTTGAGAGTTGGAATACACGGCAGTTTTGTAGGATTTGGGAGGAGAGAGAACTTTTGGATACATTCTTGTTTTATTTTATTTTGCTTTGATGGATCAACCAATTACTTTTGTGGATCCAATCGAGATGACGATTGGCTAATTCTTCAATTTCGGTTAGCAGGGATGTTTTGAACCCAATTATCTTTTTATGTTTTAATTAATCATGTTTCTCCCTCTCGATGTTTTGATTGGAATTGATTGTGTTATCTGTGATGAATGATTTCAATTATTAATACTTGATTTAGATTCGCGACCTAGGTTAAGTGTTTGATAATTGATTGCTAGAATCTTAAATCATGAATCCTAATTGTTGTGGTTTAATTTTCATTGGTAGTAAACTAGAGGTCGCGCATCTCTAGGGTAATACAATCCTAGATTATCAAATCGAGCTTGCGTATTTGGAGTCTAGTTCACCCTATCGTCTTGGTAATTAATGCGTTTAATGAATTAAATCTAGAGAGCTTATTCTAGGTTGTTCAATTAAATAGGGTTAATTAGTGATCTTATCCTAATTTAACTAATCATAAGAGACGATTCGATTTAACAGAGCTTGTTGTTAGATTAGGGGTGATAATTCCATGATAATCTGAGAGAGGGTGTAACATTGATTAAGGCATAATTGATATTGGGGGATAATTGAACTGTTAACTGGAATGCTTTCCATCCTTTGATTTCTTGTTTAATTTCTTTTCTAGGTTTTTAGTTAATTTAGTGTTAGTTACCAATCAATCTAAAACCCCCATTTCTTCTATTTCTTTGAGTTTAGACATAAGTAGACATAATTGAATTGTCACTCCTCGTGGGATCGACTCCGACTTACCCTATCTACTAGTTAGTTAGGTTAGGAAGGATTTTTATTTAATTTTATCGCGTCACGATAGCGCGGTCAGCGCAGTTAATGAACTTTATTGGGGCAGTAAAAAGGTGATTAACTCTTAGGAAAATCCAGTAAATTCATAAACTCTCTTACGAAAAGGCAGTAAAAATCATCACGAAAAGACAGAAAAAAACCCAGAAAATTAGAGACTTGATACGAAAATCCCAGATTTTCGTCGGTTTGGTTTGGAGTTCACATTTCGTGGCTATTCGTCATATACAATCAGTTGTGCATATTTCGTGATATACATGGAGGTTAGTAAACCGCCCCCCTTTCCATTTTCGTTGAACATGTACTTGAAATTTGTCTCTCTTTTTTGGGTTGAATGTATGTGATTTAAAACTGTTAAAGTAGACATAAAAATACACGATTATATGTTCTTCGATATATATGTGCTTAGATTTATGGATATAGTTCCTGAAATTAGGTTGAGAAAACTGTGTTTCTGCGTTCATGTATACACGAAAATTCTTCCACCCACGAAAATTCAGCCACCCACGAAAATGCCACGCTTATGCCACGAAAATGGTTTTATTTGCCACGAAAATGTCACGATTATGCCACGAAAATGCTTTTATTTGCCACGAAAATACCACGATTATGCCACGAAAATGTCACGAAAATGCTTTTATTTGCCACGAAAATGTCACGATTATGCCACGAAAATACCACGAAAATGTTTTTATTTGCCACGAAAATGTCACGATTATGCCACGAAAATGTCACGAAAATGCCACGAAATTTGAAATGATGTATGTCAAAAAAATGCGTGCCACTCACGATAAATCTGGAAATTACATGTCACGACAATGTCACGAAAATACCAAAATATTTACCTGGCATATATTTTCATTAAATATAGGGCGAGTGGGAGTGGGTCCGACTGGATTGTCAACGCCAGTTCGCGTATATCAACCAATATACACGACTTCCTATTATTCGTGAGATAGGGAGGGAGCTATCGGAGGTGGATGGAGAATGTGTCCATGATTTCATGGACACGTGTTTCGGTCACTTCTTACGGTGGCAAACGGATACAGAGACGTGTAAGGCGTTTCTACATTATCTGATGAGTCAGCAGGTGCGACGGATGAATGCATCGGGCGGCGACTGCTGGTTTCTTATTGGACTAGATAGATTTTGTAGGTTTGGTAGACATGAGTTTTTTCTTGTTACGGGGTTGAGGTTTGGAGACTCGGACTTCAACCCATCTGGGGTTCATGATTTATCTCCAGACGGGTTGTACTTTCGAGTAGTGCGATCTGATATTGGGAGTATCACCATTTTAGACCTCAGAGCTAGATTTGTGAGTGGGGAGTTCCGTCGCAGCCGTGTAGACAACATGAATGTAGCGAAGATTCTGATTCTGTATTGTATCGTGCTTGGTGCGGACATACTGAAGACGAGTGTCCCATCATGGGTATGGAGCATGATCGACCAGTCTGACGCTTGGGAGAGCTTCCCATGGGGCAAATTCTCCTACCTGAACCTTGTGCGTCATATGGGTCATTTACCTGTGGCTATTCCACAGCAGAGAAGGAGCAAGACTTACACCTATCACTTCTACGGATTTTCCGTTGCCTTACTGGTGAGTTAAAAATAGATATTTTTTTGTGAATATATATTTTTCTGGTAACTCTCTAATTATGATATCACGTGTGTACCAAATGCAGATATGGGCGTATGAGGCGATACCTTGTACGGGGACGTTTGCTGGTCGTCGCCTGGATACTGGGCACCACTTTCCTCGGTTCCTTAGATGGTCCACCATGAAGTCCACCATAGACGTATCACGGACACTTACAGCTCAGGTGAGTCTTTATCGAGTACATTGGGATTGTGATGAATAATTTATAGTAAGGTTTTGTTTATTAATATTTCAACTCCATCGTAGATACCTTGTTTGGAGATGCTTGAGCCGACTCCTTATGAGATGATCCATCCATTTTGGGCGTACGTGGGCCATGACCTCTCCAAAAGTGTGCAGCCAGTTGGAGAAACTCGTGGACGGAGGGTTGGACCGCAGATGCGCCATCAGAGCAGCCAGATGCAGACGGTAGCCCCATGCCCCTTGTGCCCTACGCTCCATTTACGCAGGACTATCAGGATCAGTTAAGCCGCGGCTTCCACACACCAGACATTTGCAATGTCGGTAGCAGTTATGTCGTTGAGGAGCCCGTGTCTCCGTCTCCACATGCTCCACAACCACAGCCTCCTTCTGATGCAGATATTCGGGATGCGGCCAAGGGAGTCCGTCATGTCCGTAGGAGGGAGCCATCACAGTATCGCAAGACTTCGTACAGGAGCGGAGGCAGGACAAAGCGTAGGGATCTCAGTGGCTGGGATGACTTCGAGGCGTGGATGGAGCTCGAAGATCGTGCTGATAAGTAAGTACATTTTTTGTAAATTTTACATCATTTTTCCGTTGGATTGAAGCCACAACTTTCGGATCCTGGGAGGGAATCTCATTGATAAACCAATCCGGAGCATAGCTCGGCGTAGAGGCTGAACCAGGAACAGTATGCGGAACCCCGTCACAGCCTCCTGCTTGAAAGTGTGCCTCAAAGGTATTGTCAACATTATCCTGGGTCCGCATCCCAATGTATGTCATAAATGACTCATGCTCCTGGAGTTGCTCCTGGTCCAACAACGATGCATCCTCATTATCTAGCTCAAAATCATTATCCGCACCTTGATCGACATCCCCTACACCAACTTGGTCGTTGTTCACATCTGCACAAGTAATTCGACATCAATTAAAATGTTTAATATTATTCAGAAATATTTAATAGATACATTGCATTCATAAATATAACACTTTTATGCGTACCATCATGAAATCCACTATGATAATATGCATGTTCATGAAAATCTTGTTTCTGTGGCACTTCCTCTTGAACACAATCTATAGGAGACGTATTTAAGTCAAGGCCATCTATTCCACAATCTTGTACTGTATAATCAACCCTACCACTAGATGATGCCCAAGACCGCAGATTTTCATTAGATTGTGCCACAAATTTTCCCCACGGATCATTTTGGTTCGGTATACTCCATTTGACTTCAAATGCTTGATCGTTTTGCAGCCCACTTGGAATATTTGAATAATCTCTACATACTTATTCTTCGTACGATGATCCAACATTAAATGAAGGACCACCTGCCTCGCTGCTCTGACCAAAGCCTCCCACATTTCTACTTTTCAATGTAACATAAACAACAAGAACATCATCGATCACAGACAATACGCTAGTAAGATCTGAATCGTTCCTGATTTTGATTCTTTTCACCCTACCCTCATCCTCCACAACGGAATGGATGACATATCCCCACCACTCATTGGTACGTACAACTTCCTCAATTGATTCAAATAAATCTTGATAACATACTCTTCGAAGTTTAATCACCTGTCTCGAACCACTTTTGTACTCTAACCCTTCCCAATATCCACCAAACCAAACCACAACAGAGAACAAACTCATCTTTGAACTGTCAAAAAAATGAAACAAGAATTACTTCATGCAACTAAGAATCTGCCAAATTTTCGTGGATGACCAATAATTTTCGTGTAGTGCCTTACAATTTTCGTGACATTTTCGTGGAAGAAAGAACATCCAGAATTCTGAGGAGGATCATAATTTTCGTGTAGTGCCCAGTAATTTTCGTGACATAGGTAAAATTTTCGTGGATGATGATATTTCATGACTTTTGAGTGGAAAAATATGATACACACTTTTTCTTTACTTTAGGATGAAAAATTCATGTTTTTTGGGTGTAAAAAAGAATTCGAGTTTCAAAAAATGGACTTACCTGTCGGTTTTTTTACGTAAATCTTCTTAATATGTTACTGAGGATGATAAAAATTTCCAGCAAAATTTTTAGTAGAAGGGAGAATTTTGGAGTGAGGGAGAAATTACCGACTTGTGAAATATGTTTGCACCAAAATGGAAAGTGTATTTGAATTAAAGGTAAATAGTAACTCACAAAGGAAAACAAAATCCACTTTATTAGACACGACAAAAAATAAAAGGTAAATAGTAACTCACAAGAGAGTTATTACACACGACAAATAAAATTTATTTGCACTTTAGGGTACAAACAGTACTTTGAAAGTACTTCAGTCACTATCGTGTCAGTGTTGTCTTGAGACTAAAAGTCAATTTGTGGTATTTTGGTCACAAATTATAAGGAATGTGGTAGATTGGTCCACTCTTATACTTTTGTGCTATTTTGGACAAATATTTAACAAAATATGTTAAACTGGGACATTTCCACTTTATTATAACCGATAATTTTATACACCTTTAATTGTCATATTTTCTACGAGGATTAAAATATTACTTTATATAAATGTAGATTATATAATTTGAAGATAAGGGAAAAAATGTATAACTTATACATACGTATAGATTATCTACAAGTTTTGTAGTTAAAGTGATATCTCATTTCTATAAAAGTCTTCGAACATTGATAGCACGAGTTCTCTAATTTTTATTTTCTTCTCCCACTCCATCTAGCTCATTGATATATTTATACATATATTGGAGATCTATTTGAATGTTTTATAATAAAAAGATTATAATAATATAATTATATATGATTTTAAAATCAAAATTATGGTTTTTTAAGTAACAAAACAAAGACAAAAACTTTTATGCATCAGGTGCATCGATCCTAGATCCATGCATCTGACCCGACCCGCGTGTGTACGTGCTTCCACGCGCGTCCCACGCGCCCTCACGCGCTCCCACGCGCCTGGGCGGATGTGCTCAAATTCGCTCGTTAAGGATACCTTTTAGTTATGTTAAGGATACCTTTGAAATCCTGATTCCAGGTTACATACCACGTTATGTTAAGAATACCTTTTAGTTATGTTAAGCATACCTTTAGGTTATGTTAAGGATACCTTTAGCTATGTTAAGAATACATTTTGATTATATTAAGCATACCTTTAGGTTATGTTAAGAATACCTTTAGGTGATGTTAAGGATACCTTTGAAATCCTGATTCCAAGTTACATACCACGTTATGTTAAGAATACCTTTTAGTTATGTTAAGCATACATTTAGGTTATGTTAAGGATACCTTTAGTTATGTTAAGAATACCTTTTGATTATATTAAGCATACTTTTAGGTTATGTTAAGAATACCTTTAGGTGATGTTAAAAATACCTTTGAAATCGTGATTCTAGGTTCCTCTAAAATACTGATTTGATACCGTTAGAATTCGCTCCAGGTCACATACATTTACGTTATATTAAAGATATCTTTAGGTTATGTTAAGGATACTTTTATGTTATGTTAGAGATATCTTTGTGTACAAAATGTGTAACACAACTACCTTACGGATAAGGTATCTCTAACATAACATAAAAGTATCCTTAACATAACCTAAAGTTATGTCTGACGTAAAGTAAATGTATGAAATTTGGGCATAAAGGTATCCTTAAGATAACCTAAAGGTATCCCTAAACATTACCTAAAGATATTCTTAACATAACCTAAAGGTATGTCTAACTTAACGTAAATGTATGAAATCTGGGCATAAAGGTATCCTTAACGTAACCTAAAGGTATTCTTACACATTACATAAAGATATTCTTAACATAACTAAAAGTCATGACAAAAATTGAAAAAAAGTTAGTGCGAAAAAAAGAAGAAAAAAGAAGCAGGTCGGATTACTCGGATCCGACCCGGTTGCATGGATCCACCTGATGCACAAGAGACTTACTCCAAAACAAAAAGGCGTTAAAAAGTTAAAAAAGAAAAAAAACTATGAAGACTTTCTTAGTTTTGCTATTCGTAAACAAGTACTCTATTTTTTATTTACCAATAAATAATAAGCATTTTAGAAATTTGTTCATTTAGAATATATAAAAGTAATATACAGTGAATAAATGAAAGGTCTTATTCGTAAAATGGAACACTTTGTGCTGGTGCATCAGATGTAGTTGTTCTAGCAACCATGCCTAAGACTAGTGGCCTATAAAAATCAATGACGAAAATATCGGTTTCGGTTGATATATCGGTACCTTGATTTTATGGATATATCGGTGGATATATCGGTTTCGATTAAAATATCGGTGATTTTTTATAAAAATATTGGAACATATATCTAGTATTATACATAATATTATAGCTAATATTAAACTTAAATTTGAAATACATGAGATATTTAAAATATATATAAAGATAAAAAAAAACTATTATATACATTATAATCTTTCAATTAAGTTTCATAGAATTTAATTAACTAAATGATACTAATTTATTTCAAACAATTTTACCAATTTATATGATATAATTATTTACTCCATTGATATATATATATATATATATAGAAAGAACTCAATTTTAATTTTTAATAGATATACACCCTTTATATACATATTAATTCATAATAAAAAGGAAAAAAAACTTCTCCACCAACAACTTAACTTAGATTCATAAATAAAAGAAATAAAAAAGGAAAGAAAAACATTAATGAAAAAAGGAAAAAGGAAAGAAAAGATGGGGTTACAGGATTCATAAATAAAAGAAATAAAAAAGGAAATGAAAGAAAAGCATTTAAAAAAAAAAAAAAGGAAAGAAAAGGTGGGGTACAAACAATCTGGCACTACAGTAGAGCACGTCTATCAAGAAGATATATATCACGATATTTAGAAATATATCGTAATATATCACTGAAAAACAATATATTAGCTGGATGAAATTTTCTGTCCCAGTGATAATATTTCGGTCTCCACATTTTCACGATATTTTCATATCGCTGAAATATCGTGAAAATTTAATCTATGATAAATATAAATCTGATATAACATTATAGTCCAAAAAATTTTAAATTTGCATTAGGTGATTTCAAGTGATAAGTTTACCAAGTTCTAGTTGTTCACACATTAACAATAAAATCTAAATAAACATGTTAATATAAGGGATTAAAGCTGGATTCTTGAAAAATAGTGTTACATCTCGTGTTTTATTACAAAACATTCACATAAGCTTCAGATTAAGCTCAAAGCAGTCCGAGAGAAACCATATTATTCTGGTAACTGCCATCAAGCGCTACTCTTATCCATAAAAGCATGCACATAAAGTAGTTTAAACGATATGAACAATAAACGAGGACAAAATCTCAGGTGTGAAGGTATGAAACGATATACGTATTATAAAGAGTGGTTTAGATCTGTCCGAGAATGACATCTCCACCAGAAACCTTGAATTCAGAAGGGGCCTTTTCCACATTAAGAACTTTAATCTTGCCATCTACCACATAAGCCGACCACCTTTGCAAGACAAAGCAACAAGTATCAGTTTAGTAAGGATGGATCAATTGCAGTTACTTGATAAGACGAATCTAGTAAGAACATACCTGTGGGATCGAGGTCCAAGTAGAGCAGATGATAAATCTATCATCAGGTCAAGTTTTTTGTGGAAACTCCCATCAAAATCTCCGTAAAATTCAATCTATAATAACATGTCAACGTCAATGTAAGAATACTACATAGTTTCACACAAGAAGTTGATTTTGTTTTACCCCGTCTCTCAATAGTACATAACATATGAAATAATATGAGTGAACAATGACAAAGTAATGAAGTTACTAACATCAATTACCAAGAAATAATAATGCAGTTCAAACATTAAAAAGAATACGAAATTGGTTATTTGCCGAAATCAAGCGACAGAGTAAAAGGTAAACAGAGTGAAGGCAGCATCAAATTCTCATAGAATTTATCAACTTACAAATGCTAAATCTGAGAAATTCATCTTTCAACTAGAACACCAGCCAGAAAAAATTTCATGGCCCCAAATCTTTTTGCAATATCAAGTCACTAAAGTTTCATTACAGCCAAATACATAACATCGCACCATTAGAAAAGTAAACGAGAAAGGATAAAAGAGTGACTTACGTCCTCCTTAGCCCCAAGTTTTTCAGCCCAGCCATTCATTACATAAGGATCATTGACAGCTACACATATCACTGAATCAATGCCCTTCGCCTTAAACTTGTCAATATTGTTTTTGTAGCTAGGCACATGCTGTGCCGTACAAACTCCTGTGTATGCTCCCTAAAGGATGCAAAACCAAAAGCATGAGCAGCAGACAAAAGAGTTTCACTAGCCAAACATGTGAATAACAATGAAGAAAAACCGTACTAGAATTCATCTCATTATATATAATTCATCAATGGAATCTTAGAATGTCCGAACACCGTCTCACTAGATCCTAAGCTTATCGAGTCATCATACACTAGTTTAATTTGCTAAAGACTCTAATGCACTTTGTTGATCACTTGGACATAACAGAATAAATGTATTCACATTGACATAATCTATCTTGGTTCTTACAAAACCTACATTTCCATTTGAGATCCATATATACCCAAAACATTCAAATCCTTTCTTCAAATCCAACCTTTATAGCTCAAAAACACTAATTTTAAAATCAATTCGAAAAGCATTGAAGATAAACTTCATTCCAATACTAAAATCTAAATTGATCCCGAAATGAAAAACGAAATCGAAATCAAAATCAAAGTAACTCACCGGAAGGCCGAAGATAACAACTTTCTTATCCTGTAAAACCAAAAACACGATTAATATGCCCCAAAAGAAAAAATCAAAACCCTAACAAAATCCCCCCCAAAAAAATATCCACCATAATGCGAAATTGAATAAAATTTCGATGAAAATAGAGAGGGACCTTGAAAATTTGGCTGAGGGGAGTAGTGGCGAATTTGGAAGAAACGCCGTCGTCCCAAGAGCGAGCTTTCTGGAGGGAAACATTGGCTGCGGCCGATATCAAGCTGTTGCCGACTGCAACGGAGGCGTAGGCCCTTGATGCGTTGACCATTGACTTTAAGAGCGCCGTTCGCTTCAGCAATGCTGAGGAAGCCATATCTTTTCTCTGCACTTGTGCTCGCTTCTTCCTCAGTTCCTCTAATGGCGGAAGTTGATATAGACAATTATTAACGACGCTTTTAATTATGCCCAGCCCGTCGGGTCGGGTCGGTTCGGTCTAAGAAGGTACTCGGGTCTGGTCAAATCCTAACCTCCGCATATTATCGGCTCAACATTTGATTCAATAGATGCCCATCCGGTTCCGGTTCCAACCGGAACCGGTTATGTTCGGTTCGGTTTTGGTTTGACATTTTTCAAACCAGTTGTTTAATCGCCGGTTTGTGACATATTTTTCTTAAATGGGATTAAACCGTCGGTTGTGACATATATTTTTTAGATGGGATGCCACGTGGACAGCTAACATTCAAATGGAAGTATCCGTAGGAGATCAAATTTTTGTTCTACGTTTGTGCTTCTACATTTCTACTTCTACCTTTCTTATTTCCTACCTTTCTACCTCCAACATTTCTACTTCTTTTACATTTTTTTTTATCAAATATGTCGCAAAAAGGATCGTTGTCTACATCTCGTGGGAAGGAAAAAAATTGCATGCCTCCTCCACGAGATGATAATACTTACATTGATGAATGGTTGGGTGAAAATGTGGATTTGGGCCTCGAAATCCAAGCCACCTTAGTCGAAAGTGAGAAGATGAGATGTTGCCGCCTATAACACAAGAAAGTGCAAAAGAAAGTGCCCCTACTCAAACCACTTCAACAACTAGAGCCGCATCATCACTTCGAAGTGACATTTTCTCTATCCATTTCAAGAAGAAGCAATGTCCTAATAGTAACATCGACTACATAGTCTCTTGCAACCATTGTTTGAAGCAATACAAGTTCAAACATGAAGGGGGATATGAAACCTTCACCAACCATGTCATGAAGAAGCATTCGGACAAGATAAGATTGGATCGGTCTCAAACGCAACTACGAGGATTTACCGTCTCCTCACAAGGTATGAATTTTTTAACACTTAAATTTAATCAATTAGAATTTAGGAAAGACAATTGTGATTTGATTACCATAAAACATCTTCCACTAGGATATCCATGTGATAAAAATTATGAAGATTATATTAATAAATATTTACAACCACTTGCTAGAGTCATATCTAGGAACACTCAAATACGTGATATTAGTAAAAGAGTAGGTGAATTTAAATATCAATTAATTCAAGAGTTAGGTAAACTTAAACAAAAAAATTCTATTTATTGTGATTGTTGAAAGGATCCTTACGGATATCATAATTATATGGGTATGACTTGTCATTGGATTGATAATGCATGAGATCATAAAAAACGTTTAATTGCTTTTCTACAATTTGATATTGACCATTCTGGTATTCATATTGCTCAAACAATGATTAAAGTTTTAAATGATTATGAAATTTTAACTAGAATATTTGTCATAGTCTTTGATAATGCATCAAATAATACTGCTAGCATACCTACTCTTATTGAATTTTGTAAACCTCCAATAAATGGTGTATTTTTTCATACCCATTGCATGTGTCACGTTTTTAACTTATGTGTGCGAGATGATTTAAAATGTATAGCCAAAGATTTAGAAAAAATTAGAAAAGCAATTAATTTTTACCTTCTCTTATTGAATAAACCTCCAATAAATGGTGTATTTTTCCATACCCGTTGCATGTGTCACGTTTTTAACTTAGGTGTGCAAGATGGTTTAAAATGTATAGCCAAAGATTTAGAAACATTAGAGAAGCAATTAATTTTTTAACTTCTTCCGTTAACAAACGTAAAGCATGGGCTAGGTTTTGTAAGGATAATGTTATGGAAGTTAGAAAATTTGTAAGAGATGTTGAGACAAGATGGAACTCTACATATTATATGCTTCAAGATACTTATGCCTATAAAGACCTTTTATGTGTTTTTTTGTTGGAAATTGGTGAGGCTAAATATATGTTACATAGTGAGACATGTGATTATTGTATGATCTTGATAGAAATGTTAAAAGTTTTTGAAGAAGCAACTAAGGACATTAGTGGATGTTATTAAACTACTTCTCCTATAGCATTAGATCAATGTGTGAAAATTGCTTTAATTCTTAACGCTTATTGTGATGATGATTATTTGTGCAGTGTACTTATAATGATGTGATCAAAATGGTTAAAATATTTTCATAAAATACCCCCGTCTTTTTGTGTGCTAAATTATTAGAACCTAGGATTAGAGAATTAAGATGACTTAAAAGAATTATTAACTATATATTATAATGCATTGTTTCCACATGGACTAATAAAACGATTATGATGAAGTAGATTATGTGTCTAATCCTAGGGAAGTAGTTGCTAGAGCTAAATGATATTTGTATGATTTATTTAGAGATTACAAAACAATTTATAGTAGTGAATCTAGTAGTAGTGAAAATGTAGGTGCTCAACAAAATGTACAATTTAGTAGTTCTTCATCTTCTTCATCTACCTTTGGATCGACCTTTAGTCAATTTTATAAATTTTATGATATTAGGCCACAAAAACGAGTTAGAAGTAGTCACCCTTCACAAGAATTAGATTCATATTTAGGCACCACTTTTGAATCAATTATTTTTTAGAAGCCTTTAAATTTATTGAAGTGGTGGTCACGAAGGACCACCATGTATCCTATTTTAATCATTATTGCTAAGGAGTTTTTTGCAAGTCCCGCCTCCAAGGTCTCGGTTGAACATGCATTTAGCATTGTGAGCCACACATTGACTACGAGGCGAGCAAACTTAGTCAAGAGAATATGCAAAACATTATGCTCCTTGAGGTTTGGGTCAAAGCCACCAAACGCCAACAACGACTCAAACACATCATCCTCCGACAGCACCGGCACACTAACCAACTTCGATGATTATTGAAGAAGGTAAGTTGAGGTAAGAGAACTACGTGAGCTTTGATTCCTGAATTAATAAAATTAAGGATACGTAGACAATTTCATTATCAATTTGGAAATGAATTTCAATTCCAAAATTATAATGAAACTCAAGCTATTTCAATTTTTTTCCCCTCCCCTTATATCTTTTATTTCATTTCATTTGATTTCATTCCTTAATGTTGTATTTGTTTGTTTGTATTGTAATATCAATTTTTAGACTTGTAATTTGTAAATGTAATAGATAATTGAAAAGTTGTAATAGATTGACTTTTTTTATACTACATAGTCTATAGATTTAAATAGAGTTCTAACTTGTAATAATTTTCCACTTTTTTATCAAAAGACAAAAGTTTGTTCACTTAATTATTGTTAGTCTCTCCCATTTAATATTTTGTATTCTAAAATATCAATTTATTTTAGTATACTTTGAAAATAAGTATTAAAAATCAACATTGGAGATTCAACAATTAAAAAAAAAAACAAGGGTACAAGCCATACCGGCGGTTCCGAAATCGGAACCGTAACCTTACCCCATCCGGTTCGGTTACGTTTTGGCCTTTCCGAAACCGCGAACCACCGGTTCTGGTTCGGAACCGGCGAACTGGATGGGCATGTCTAGATTCATACTCGTAAATATATTTCAACACATTATAATTTAGGTGTAATTGTAAATTAGAATCACTATATTTTCAAGAAACTGTAAATTTATCACACTTTTCAATAATTACAAATAAAATCACAATATAATTTATTTAATGTTGCAATTTATATCACTTTTGAATCTTCCGATAATCAGGTCTATATGTCCAGCAAACATGACACATTCATGATGGATGCAACATCATTTCTAACTAAAAAATATTAAAAAATTCAATTACAAAATAAAATTACCACGTTCCCAAAGTTGCAATCTAATCCACCTTTTTATGTAATTAGCAAAAAAAAAAGTCACAAACTTCATTTTACAATTCAAATTTAATATTTGGTGTTTAATCTTATCGTGCAGATATATAAACTACACAGTCATAAGTTTTTTTATCTACATCAAAATACGTCACTTCTAATATATTAGTTATTATTCTTTTTTGATTTGAAAATAATTAAATCATATATTGATGATTATAGGTGTGACAAATAATTATAATTTATGGAAACACTAAAATATAATATGTATGAAATAATTAGAATTCAAAATAAAATATATGGTTCCTTGAGAAAAATCTTTAATAATTTAACTTAACTAGGAATTCACCCGCGCGATATGTGATTTATTATTTTTTATGATAGTTATTGTAAGAAGAAGAAGCTTTAGATTTTGAAGAGACAAAACCGTTGTAACCTTACTGCATTAATTGTAGAATCCCATTGTATACAAATAAGTAGCAAAAACCTTACTATTAAGTCTTCTACTAAATCTAATCGCTACAAGTTGTAAGCAACAAGATCGGAAGAAGTCTGTCTACAACAAGCCATACTTAGAAGAATTTCAAGAGAGAAAGTTTTTGTTGCATGTTGCACGCTGGAAACTGCAACCTACAAGGCGCAGTTACTCTTGATACAACACTCACCAATAAGTTGCAGCAACTGAAGAAGACTTGCAGGTGGATCAACATCGAAATCATCAACATCCATTGCATGCTCAAAGAATATGAGGAAACATCAACTTCAGTTGAAACTATAGCGCACGACAGACCGTTATAAAAGGACAAATTCAAGGACGACGAGCAAATGAAGAGCTGTCATTTGGCCTGAGCAATTGCCAGTAAACTGCAACAAAGGACAACAACATTTAATGATGTTGGAGCTTAAAGAGGAGCATATCTTTACCTTTTCAGGTGCGCATTAAAGGCAGATCCGTATGAATATCAAAGGAGATCAAGAGAGGAAATGATAGCCATCCAGATCAACTTGAAGGACAAGATTGAAGAGCGTGAATGGATCAAGGATCGGGATGAAGCAGCTGAAGACAGGAGCTTAAAAGAGGACATGTAGAATGTGCACACTTCAAATGGTGCATTCCACCATCTATAAAAGGGGTAGAGTGGAACTGAAGAACATAAGACTGAAAATCCAAGAATCGCATATTGATATTCAAACTTACATCGATCATCAAACATAAAAGATAACAAGTATTTTCAGTCTCACTTAACCTAGAAGCAAGCATTCCAGCATTGAAAATCTTTTGGAGTGTTTTGTTTCACCACAATGGAAGAACCATTTTATTTAACCATTTTCATAGTTGTGTGCTTAGGTTGTTTTTATTAGATGTATTGTACATATTATTCTTTTGTATCTGTCCCACATCGATCTCTCTAACATAGGCTGTATTGTTGTTCTTGTATATATACACTTTTTGATATAATAAAATATAACTCTTACAAAAGTCTTTATATGGTAATCAGAGCATCTTTTGGCTAACGCCACACGATCCTAATCTCTGCTGCTTATTTGTCTCAATCATAGCCCATATCTCTCCACCAAATCCTCCACCAAATCTCCATTTTTATTATTATTATTATTTTATTATTATTTTTTTGGAAATCTCTTCCCCTCTGCAGCCATGACTACTCCAAGTGCTTCTGGATTAGTTGCCTTCAACATTGCTCAACAAGCTCCATTGAAACTCACATCATCCAACTATACGGCTTGGTGTTTTCAATTCAAAACACTCCTCAAGGGGTATGATTTATTTGGTTTTATTGATGGTTCACGTTCATGCCCTCCACCCACTATCACAGTGGAGAACGTCATCATGCCAAATCCTGATCACACTACTTGGATCCGACAGGATCAGTTAATTCTGAGTGCCATTATTGGAGCACTCACTCCATCCTTGATACCATTCATAGCCTCCGCTAAAACTTCTCGTTCTGCTTGGGAAATCTTGGCAACGACATACGGCAAACCTACCCAAGGCCGCATCCTTGCATTGAAAAATAAAATACACAATCCCATCAAAGGATCTCGATCCATCACAGATTTTATGCTCGAAATCAAAGGAGTGGTGGACGAACTTGCTCTTCTCGGAGTGGCAACAGACTCTGAAGATCTTGTTTTGAAGGTATTAAATGGCCTCGATGATTCATATAAGGAATTGGCGAACGCTATACAAGCTCGTGATACACCAATCCAGTCTCGATCAATTTTTCTTGCGATTCATGCAAATGTGTCAAAAGCCACAAATTGCCCTTTTATGATTCTTCTCTTACTTCATCTATGCCTCTTGAATTATTGTTTTCGGATGTATGGACATCTCCTGTTTTATCGATTGATGGTTGCAAATACTATGTGATTTTTGTAGATCATTTCACAAAGTATGTTTGGCTTTATCCTTTAAAGCGAAAATCTGATGTATTGCCAACTTTTGTTGCCTTTAAAGCTCTGGTTGAGAATTTTCTTAAAGCAGGCATTATCACTCTATACACTGATAATGGGGGGAATATCTTGCTTTAAGACCTTTTCTCACTACTCATAGGATCACTCACCTCACCATACCACCACATACTCCTAAACATAATGGGTCCTCTGAGCGACGACATCGTCATATCGTTGACACGGGTCTGACTCTTCTCCACCAAGCATCGCTACCCTTATCATATTGGCCTTATGCCATGTCCACAACTACATATATAATTAACCGTCTTCCCAAAGTGAACCTCTCCATGACTTCCTCTTTTGAAAAATTGTTCAGCCGTCCACCTTCTATTCTAAAGTTGCGTGTGTTTGGTTGTCTCTGTTATCCTTGGCTTAGACCGTACTCTTCTCACAAACTGGATAATCGATCCACTCCCTGCATTTTTTTTGGATACTCTCTAACTCAAAGTGCTTATCTATGTCTTGATTTGTCTTCTAACAAGGCTCTACACATCACGCCATGTCGAGTTTGTTGAAGACAAATTTCCCTTTCCAACCTTAATTGCCCCCCCACCCAACACATCTCCACTACCTGATACTACACATTCCACTCAAATTTCTACACCACCTCCTGTGATACATCTTTCTCCACCTCCTGCACTACCACTACCATTGTCGTCCCCTCAACAATATCCTTCACTAGATCACCTCGTGGCTCGTCATCCAATGACAACCCGCTCTCGAAACAAGATCGTCAAACCGAATCCCAGTTATGCTCTGACCACTGTTCTTAATTCTGAAATTGAACCTACCACTGTGGCTCAGGCTTTTTCTAATCCTCGTTGGAGAGATGCAATGTCTAGTGAGTTTGCTGTCCTGTTGAAGAATGGTACTTGGGATTTAGTTCCTCCTGATCCATCTCAAAACGTAGTTGGTTGCAAATGGGTATTTCATATTAAAAGGAATCCCGATGGATCTGTTGAGAAATACAAAGCACGTCTTGTTGAAAAGGGATTTCATCAACGCCCTGGGATAGATACTTTGAAACTTATAGCCCTGTGGTCAAGCCTGCTACAGTCAGATTAGTTCTTAGTCTTGCTATTTCTCAAAATTGGCCTCTCCGACAATTTGATGTTAATAACGCATTCCTGTATGACACACTTAATGATGAGGTTTACATGGCTCAAGCTCCAGGTTTTTCAGATAACAATTTTCCTTCATATGTGTGCAAATTGCACAAGTCCATTTATGACTCAAACAGGCTCCGAGAACTTGGTATAATGCTCTTCACAGCTTCCTTTACTCAGTTGGTTTCATACACACTAAATCTGATGAATCACTTTTTGTGTTTAATCGCGATGGAATGATGGCATATTTTCTGGTGTATGTGGATGATCTCGTTCTCACAGGGAATAATGATGATTTTCTTCAAAAGGTTATCACTGCTCTTGCCTCCAAATTCTCTGTCAAAGACTTGGGATCTTTGTCTTATTTTTTGGGTGTTGAAGTTCTTCGTACTTCTTCCTCTTACACTTTACTCCAACGAAAGTACATCACTGATCTTTTGGCAAAATACAATATGTTACATGCCAAGCCTATTCAAACTCCTTTAGCTTCGGGTGTTAATCTCTATTTGCATGATGGTAGCTCACCTACTGATGCATCCTCTTATCGACATGCTTTGGACAGCTTTCAGTATCTTTTATTTACTCGACCTGATATTGCCTTCGCTGTCAACAAGTTGTCCTAGTTCATGCATGCACCTACTGAGATTCACTGGGGAGCGGTAAAACGCTTATTCCGGTATCTTAATGGAACTCGTAATATTGGTATTACTCTCCGGCGTCAGTCACCTTTATCACTTCATTATTTCACTGATGCTGATTGGGCTGGCAACTGTGATGATCATACTTCTACATGCGCTCATATTATTTTTCTTGGTGCAAACCCCATTTGTTAGAGCTCTCGCAAGCAAAGATTTGTTGCTCGTTCGCCTACTGAAGCCGAATATCGTTCAATTGCCACTACTGCAGCAAATCTCCAGTGGACTCGATCTCTCTTGTCTGAACTACATATTCCTCTTTGCACTACACCGGTTATTTATAGTGATAATATTGGTGCAACATATCTCTGTTCTAACCCAGTTTTTCATTCTCGAATGAAACACATCGCAATTGATTATCACTTTGTCAGAGAATTGATATCTTCTTCCCAAATACGGGTCTCACATGTGTCTTCTGCTGATGAACTTGCCGATGCACTCACTAAGCCACTCTCTCAGTCTCGTCTCTCCCTGCTTATGTCCAAGATTGGACTCACTGATGGTAGTGTTCCATCTTGAGGGGGCGTATTAGATGTATTGTACATATTATTCTTTTGTATCTGTCCCACATCGATCTCTCTAACATAGACTGTATTGTTGTTCTTGTATATATACACTTTTTGATATAATAAAATATAACTCTTACGTCTTTATAGTTTTAGTTGGTGTCCACAGTTGATAGGAGAAATTCCTTGCTGCGTGTTTTGATCTTTGTGAAGGATAACATCATGTGTGAATCCTGTTTATTTGCTGAAACCTTGAGAGGGAGTAAGAAACTCTTGTGCTCATCCTTAGGTTGATTATAGTTAGGAAAAATGTCCTGTAAATCTATAACGATCTTCCTAGTGGATATCCTCATTGTGAAGGAGAAGAGAGGACGTAGAAGGATTACATCACCTTTGAACCTCTATAAAAGCCTTGTGTTTATTTACTGCTTTCAGCATTCATATTTCTATATCTGTTGCATGCATATTTATGGCTTAATTATGTGCTTATTTGTGATCTAGCCTATTAACTCTGTAGTTAAAAAGGTTAACATATTTGTTGAACTCTCTATTGACTTAACATTTCCACTGTGTATATACTCTAAGTGTAAGGCTGCAGTAACCAGTTTGCTGCAAGCTGAACGCAATTTTTGTCACTATAAATACACATGGCGTCACTAAACATTGTCAGTGACAAAAATGTGCATCGTCAAAAGGTCGTGACTATAAAATGTGACACTAAAAGGTTTAGTCACGAAACATATATTGTCGTCACAATAACTTCATTTTTAGTTACAGTAAATTGTTGTCACTAATGCATTATTTAATAGTTACATGCAATATTCATCACTATAGTGTATTGATATAGTAACACTAAAATATCATCACTAAAACTATTTAGTTTAGCCACATTCAAGTGTCGTCACTAAAATAATAGACTCTAGTGACATGATAATAATTGTCAATAAAGTTTGAGTAGAGTCACATACAAGTGTCGTCACTAAAATAATGACTTTAGTCACATAATAATAATTATCACTAAAATTAAAATATAGTCACATATATGTTTAGACACTATAATAATGGATTTTAGTGACATAATATACTCAACACAAATATTTAATTATAGACACATCTAAGTTTTGTCACTAGAATAATTGACTTTAGTGACAATTATAGTCGGCCACAAAAATTTAATAGAGTTATGTATAGTTTTGGACACTAAACCTCTATGTTTTAGTAACATATAATTTTTTTCACTAAATATGAAAAGTTATCACAATAATTTATCCCTCAATAAGTTAATTTTGTAGTCACTTAAAAATATTTTTGACTAAAATGTAAGTATTATCACAATTTTATAAATATTAGTGGAGTTAATCATCATTAATTAAATTAGGAAAAATCATCACAATTATATAAAATCTTAAATAAATTTCAATCCTGTTTGGGAATTATAACATTGAATTGATAAATATAGATTGATGGTTCAAAATTACAAAATCATACATAAGAAATAAAATTTGAAACTAATTATCTTAAAAACTAAATTATTCAACATCATAATTACCTAAAATAAAAATATGAATTCACAAAGAACTAAATATTAACTAAAGTCTAATGATCAGTAAACTAATAAGTGCACAACAATCCATAAAACCAATTACATTGGTCTAGAAGCTATATCCATTTTAATATTGTCTTTTGCAAGTCATGTTCTTCTCGATCCTGTAAAAAATCAAGATATATAAATTAGTGTTCTATTTTGCAAGTAGCATATGAAGCACAAACAATTAATCTAAAATAATAATTAAGATAAGATATAAGAACTAATAAATAAATGTACTCACATCGAATGATGGAAATTAACTGATTTGGCTTAAACTTTGTAGTATCGATGGAAGTTTAGCTTTCAAAAGAGCTTCAACTTGTGATTGTATATGGCCTTCTTGATTGCTAACTTGGGATTCTAGGGAGTCCAATCATGAAGCCATCACTTCATTTTGCTTTTTAAGTTCTTCTTTTTCTTTTTGAAACTCGAGATTAATTCTTTCTCCTCTTTTAGAAGGTGGCTTCAAGCCATCCCCACAAGCACGATACCTACCGGGTTTTTCTTCCCCAAGAACCTTAACAAATGCTTCATCCTCACTCATTGGATCTTGACCATCCTCAGTTGGTTAAGTTTGAAGTCTAACGAGTTCCTCCTAGAAATTTATAAAATAAAGACCATCACAAAGATAAAGTTATTGGTCATTATATTATGTGGCATCTCAAGTTCTATGTAGCGTTATAAAAGAAATAAACAGACTCATGTGGACTTCTCTTGAGGCTTCATCCACCCATTTTGTCTTACTATTGTATCGACTTTTTTTCCATGCTTCTGTTCGCGTCGGCTCTTCCCCAGTCTCAGGGTCACGCTGACATTTAAAAAAAAATCAGATAAATATCAAGACATTATAAAAACTAAAGAAGCATTAAAATTACTTACATCTTCATAGCATGCTTGGGCAATAGATTTTGTTCCAGAACCTTGGTTCATCTTCAATTTCTGTTTATTCAGCTTATTACGATCACTAACTTTTTACACGTAGAAAAAACAAATGTTAGCATTAAGTTCCTCTTTTTGTTTGCAAATTTCAATCAAATTAATGCTGAAGAGTAACACTGAACATTTGAATATATGGGAAAACATAGTGGAAATTGCTATATCAAAATTGATGCAATTTCATATCAATGCAAAATGAGAATCTTGTATCCAGTTATGATAATGAGGTAATAAAAGCACGAGGGTTTCTGTCTAATGAGTCATAGGGTCTCTAACCTACGTTTAATAAGTTTAATCAATTTACAAGGACAGATTTGTCCCTAACAATAGAATTTGTGGTTAATTTATATGTTCTTGGTCCAGTAGCCACAATACTTGGTATACATACGAAGAGGCAGAAAGCAAGAGATTTTGATACAATAAAAGATATGAAGTGTTTAATTCAAGAAGCATATATGAAGATAGACTCAAGACTACAAGCACTTGAGTTTTGAATGTAAGCAAATAATGAGCAATAAGACAACAAGATATTAATTAAAACAAACACATAATAAAGAAATGGAATGGATGAAACAACAAGAATCGATATTAATTACCATCACACACAACAATTAATTGAGAAATTAAATTAAAAAATAGAGCACTATCATGCAACTAGATGGCCACACACATTATAAAGCACTGAACTTTCAATCATTTGACAGATTTAAGGCCACACAGTTGCAGGTAGTTTTTTAATAACTAAAGAACAACACAAGTGATATAAGAATTTGTCACGATATTTACACAAACTAGATAAGTACCTTAAATTCTTCACTTTCAAAATAGTTGATCAGCAACTTTCAATCATCTTTACTTATGCCATGAGGTTTCTCATCCAAAATCGTTGTGTTATTCTTGTATTTCTCCAACATCTTACAGTAATGCAAATGAAGTTTATGTCTGTAGCTTCTATATTGTCGGTTCAGTTGCGCAAAAACTATATTCTTAGCTTGAATGTCCTCTTTAATATTAAATGTTTGCTGCATAATGTCAATAATAGTTAAACAAAATTTAGAATAATTGACGTTATAAAGTATAAAAAAAAATTCTACAAATGCTACCTTCATCCCGAGCCACATTTTTCTCTATCCAGTGGAATGTCCTTCCAAAAAGGATATTGAAGTGGTGCATGCTGCTTAATAACCACGCATGCTTCTGTCTTAAAATCCATGGAATTCGGACCTAACAATTCGATTACGCTTACGATGAATAACTACATCAGTTCATCGCAATTCTTCAAAATATATGCATGAACATGTTTTAGTGACTTATCATCAAGAAACTTATATACACCTTTCCCCAGAAGACGTGTATTTTGACTGAAGACAGATACATGTTGTGATGTATCATTGAATCTTTCAAAATTACATTCAACTTTGTTGAATTGTGTCTCAACGTCATTCATGTACATTGAATAGAACATCAAACATTCTTCAGTAATATAGCCTTCCGCCATTGATCCTTCTGGAAAAGCTTTGTTTTTTACATATTGTTTTAATCTGTACAACTACCTATTAAACACATACCACATAATTAATACTCCCTCCATCCCGATCCAAGTTGCCTACTTGGACCGGACACGGAACCTAAGAAACTGCAGTTGACTTGTGGAAAAGGTTATTTTTTACTTTTTTTTACTTAATAATTAGAGGTGAGATTAGTGTGTTAACACATCCCTTAATTTTATTCCAATAATAATAAAAGTAAAAGAAAAAATAAAACATCATAAATTGCAGAAAAATAGAAGGGCCGAATTGCAGAAATTGGAAGCAGATTTTATGTGGGAAAATTTCCCACTAAATCTGCTTGTACACTTAAACACAGTATTCCAATTTCCCCCTAAATACAATCACATCAAATCCATCTAAAGTCTATAAATACAAACATAATGCATTGAATGCATTTTCAACAACTTACATTAACTCTCTACCAAAACAGAGTATCAAAAATGACAAATAACAAAAGAGAGAAGAATTTGTCTCCATCAGAGCGACTTCTAATAGCTCAGCGACTTCTCGAAAATAACAACAACGACGTTTTGAATAGGGGCATCACTGCAGAAGTTGCAGCATCATCATTTGGAGTGTCTGCACGTACTGTCCGACTCATATGACAAGTTGCAAGGAAAGAAAGAGATGAGGGGCTGCCTATTTCCTTTCCGGAGGTAAGGCCATGCCAACCGTCATCTAGGGTTTTACGCTTGGATGAAGAAGCCATTAGAAACATTCCATTCTCCAAAAGAGGCACAATCAGGAGGCTAGCAAAAGAGCTTGAAATCAGTAAATCAGTTGTGGGCAGATGGGTAAAAGAGGGCAAGCTTAAAACACACACAATGTAATCAAACCACTGTTGACAACAGCAAACAAAGTCAGGAGGATCAAATACAACATTTGTTTCTTGCACAAACACATGAGCCTCAACAAGATCACTTTTGAAAGCATGCACAATGTAGGGAATTGTTGTTTGATGGGAAGATTGGCATTTTCCCATTCACACAACAAGTCCCAGCCATCAGAAATTCTGCAAACAGACCAAGGGGTACAATGATTACAAAACCAATTGACTTCATAACTAAAGATGTCATTAAGAGCTGCCTTTTGGAAAAGGTAACTCACAACACTCAGATTTTTCATCATTTCATGTGTTTAGTAAGTCTCCTAAAACTGCCCTACGGTTTTGATTAACTATTGGGGTAATTTGGTGGCATTACTAACACATTTATGGTGAATTGTTTGCTGTTTATTTCATCACATGGCACATAAAAGATCATCCTAGCAATAAAGGCAAAGTGGTCAGCAAATGCAAGCAAACATATCATCATACAACAAGACAATGCTAGACCTCATTTATGCAACATGGATTCAGATTTTAGGAGGGCTGCCACAGAAGATGGATTTAATATAAAGTTGATGTGTCAACCACCTAATTCACCAAACACAAATGTGTTGGATTAGGATACTTTAGGGCTATTCAATCCTTGCAGATTGAAACCCAATCCTACAATGTTGATGACTTGGTTCCTAATGTTCTTCAATCATTTGAAGAACTAGAGCATCCAAAGTTGAACAACATTTTCCTCACACTACAAGCATGCATGGTTGAGATATTAAAGGTAAATGGAGGCAACAATTACAAGCTGCCTCACATTGGAAAGGCAGCACAAGCAAGAAATGACTCATTGCCACTGACAATTGAAGTGGATGAGGCACTTGTAAGGCAAGCAATTAACTTTCTGATTGCAAATGAAGATGCCACAGATTCTTATGACATTGAGGGCATTCTAACAGATTTAGGTTACATGTAAAGATGTCTTAGAAATCTGTTTGTCAACATGGTTTTTTGTTTACAGTGTAAACACACATGAAGTGTTCATTTTGCTTAAACTGTAAACAGAGAATGATTTCTTACTATGGAAAATATTTTGACTCCCTCAGAAAATGTTCATCACAGGGATACATTTTATGAGCACCACATTTAGGGTGAGATGACAACATTAATATAGCTGCCCAACAGACTATATCAAGCTACTACATGCAACACCTTATCTTACTAATCATTTTGAATGAGATCATGTTGGGCATCATCAAAGTTCAATCAGCAAGCAATCATCATTTTGACCGAGCTACCATGCAACTAATCATGCATTCAAACTCAGCAGAACTGAACTAATCAAGCTGGACAAACTCCAGTAGTCATCACATAATGAACATCATAATCCAGAATCACAAAAGCCATAACCAATCAGCAAGACCAACTGAAGAAATCACAGAAATGAAGCTGGATAGACTCTAGTAGTCATCAAACAGCAGAATAATCATAGAAATAAAGCTGGACATCATCATCATCACAAAACAGAAGAATGTAGGATAGTATTGAAAACATCATGACTCATAGAAATCATTTAATTCCATCATGATAACCCAATCATAAGCCTCAGAATCATCACAAAACAGAACAGCAGATTCACAGAAATTTCATCAGCAGCCTCAGAATACACAATCATATTCAGAAATCACAGAAACATG
This sequence comes from Scutellaria baicalensis, assembly GCA_005771605.1. Taxonomy (NCBI): domain Eukaryota; kingdom Viridiplantae; phylum Streptophyta; class Magnoliopsida; order Lamiales; family Lamiaceae; genus Scutellaria; species Scutellaria baicalensis. Next base: position 20,817,308 of record CM016728.1, read on the forward strand.
AATTTCCATCATCATAACCCAATCATCAAGCCTCAGAATCATCACAAAACATTAGGGGCAGATTCATAAAACATCATTGGCCTCATAAATGAACATCATTTCATCATGGGCCTCAGAATACACAGGTAAATCAGAAATCACAGTATTCTAAGGTTGAGAAAAATAACCTTTCAAATTGAGGGAACCCAAATCGCCAAGCATTCGTAAAAGAAACATATCATTTCAGGATCCAACTGCGAGCATACGAAGGGGGTCCCTCAATCCCCAAAGGGAGAGCATCCGCATCCTCACTGAACTCAGTCTCCTCGACAAAGGAGTACTCTGAATCTGGAATGAAACCCTTCTGAGCCTTAGAATCAGAGAAGTCTATCATTTTCAGAGCGAACGGGGCTAGGGTTCCAGATGGGTGAGGGTAGGGTTAGGGTTCCAGATCGGAGAAGAACAAGAGAGCTAGGGTTCCAGATCGGAGAAGAACAAGAGAGCGAACAGGGGCTAGGGTTCCAGATCGGAGAATAACAAGAGAGCGAACGGGGCTAGGGTTCCAGATCGGAGAAGAACAAACTGTAAACGGGGCTAGGGTTTCAGAGGGCTATGGTTCCAGATCGAAAAAGAACAAGACAGTGAACGGGACTAGGGTTCTAGATCGACGATGGAATCACATCGGCGAGGGCTCCAGAGGGATAAGGTTCCAGATCGGAGAAGAAGAAGAGCGTGAACGGGGCTAGGGTTCAGGATAAGCGTGAGAATCAAATGGGTGAGGGTAAAAGAGGGCTAGGGTTCCAGATCGGCGATGGTTTCACATCGGCGAGGGTTTCACATCGGTGAGAGTTCCACATCGGTCAGGGAGCCACAACGGTGAGGGTTCCACATCGGCGAGAATTCCAGAATGATGATTGATTAGGGTTCAGGGAGAGGGAGTGGGGGATGAAGATTCTAGATCGATTAGGGTTCTAGATTGAGAGGAATTCTACATATCAGAAATTAGGGTTTTGGATGATTCTAGATCATACAAATGGGAGGGTGAAGGGTCGGATAGGTTTGAGGGTGTGGGTGGGGTACATTAGGGTGGTGTAATTAGGATTAGATTAGATTAATGAATGTTAATGTAGTTTAATTAGAGTTTTAATTAAAACTCAGTAATGGCACAAACTGTAATTCAGTTGAAATGTAGGGGTATTTTCATAAAATTTTCTTTGCCATTTTGGGGCAGACAAATTTGACTGGGACAGACGAAAAATGGCAAGTAGGCAAATTGGACTGGGACGGAGGGAGTATAAAACAATTATTTAACTGACAACAAAGAAAAATAAATTTGCTAACCTTTAAATAGGATACATCCATCGATATTGTACTGGTCCTCCTAAGGTTACCTCTCGTGCAAGGTGTATCGGGAGATGTAACATGATATCAAAAAATGGAGGGAATATTCTTTCTAACTTGCACAAGGTCAAAGCAATTTGGCCTTCCAGGTGTTCCAAGTCTCCAACTCTCAAGGTTTTTGAGCATAATTGTTTAAAGAAATCACTAATTTCATGTAATGCCTCACACACATTATTGTCCAACAATCCTCGTACAGAAATAGGCAACAATTGTTGCAAAATTACATGACAATTGTGAGTTTTTAACCCTGCAATACGACAAGTAGAAATGTTGACACGTTTTGATAAACTAACAACATATGCATCTGGATACTTCACGGACCCTAGGAATGTGCACATTCTTCTTTTTTCTATCAAAGATAGTGTATAACATGCGGAAGGTACCAAATAAGTATTTCCAACAAGTTTTGGATGGAGCTGACGTCTTATGTTCATAGCTTGTAAATCAAGTCTGGCATTAAGATTATCTTTTGTTTTTCCATCCATGTCTAACAATGTCCCAAGAATATTGTCACACACATTCTTTTCTATGTGCATTATATCAAAGTTATGACATAAGTTTAGACTCCTCCAATAAGGTAACTTGAAGAAAATACTATGCTTCTTCCAGTTTAGTTCCTCTTCATGCAATTTTCTCTTCTTTGATAGTGTCTTCCTAAATGTAATCGAATGAACACATTTCAACTGTTCAACAACATCCTTTCTGGTTAAAGGAATTGGTTTGGTTCGATTGTCCCTTTTACCATCAAAAGCATTTTTGAGTTCACGTCATTTATGATTGACCGGCAAGAATTGACGATGACCCATATAACATAACTTTCTCCCATTTTGCAGCCATAAGCTAGATGTTTCTTTATTACATATTGGGCATGCTATATATCCTTTTGTACTCCATCCTGATAAGATTCCATATGCTGGGAAGTCATTTATGGTCCATAGTATTGTTGCTCGTAAGTTAAATGCAGTACTTGTTGAAGCATCATAAGTTCCAACTCCATAATCCCATACGTCCATCTATTCATCAATTAGTGGTTCCAGGAAAACATCAATATCATTTCCCAGAGATGTTGGACCTGGAATAAACATTGACAAAATGAAATATGGAGCTTTCAAACACATCCATGGTGGTAAGTTATACGGCAAAAGTATCACATGTACTATAAGATAAGCTCATATTTGAGAAAGGATTAAAACCGTCGCTCGCTAACCCAAGTCTAACATTACGAGGGTCAACTGCAAAAGATTCATGCTTCTTATCAAATTCTTTCCATTCTTGCCCATCGGCAGGATGCCTCAATACATCATCATCTGCACGTTTTTCCTTATGCCATTTCATATCACGCGCTGTTTTCTTAGACATATATAACCTTTGCAACCTAGGGTTTAATGAAAAATAACGTAAGATTTTTTTTGGAATCTTTTTACGTTTCTTTCCATTATTTGTGTCGTCACCAACCTCAATAACCTTATAACGAGGTGTTGAACATTTTTATTTGTGTCGTCACCAACCTCAATAACCTTATAACAAGGTGTTGAACATTTTGGACACTCTTAATCTTTTTCATGTTCCTTCCTAAATAACAAACAATCATTAACACAAGCATGTATTTTCTCATAATCTAACCCAAGGTCTTGAATTATCTTTCTGGCTTCATAATATGAGCAAGGAAGTGACTCACCATTAGGGAGTGCCTTCTTCAACACTTCAAGTAGCATCGTAAAAGATTTATTACTCCATCTGCTACTTATTTTAATGTGCATCAAGGTTATGATAAATGATAGCTTGGTGAAACTTTCACAACCTGTATATAATTCCTTGTCAGCATCTCTCAATAATCTCTTAACTTATTTTATTCATTTGTTGGCACAAAGTTTTCAGTTCTTGCGGACAAGCATTTGTTCTTGTAGCTGTATAACAATCTTCAAGAATACTTTGCGTGTCAAAACACAAGGATTTTCATTTCTTTTAGTACCACTACTTTCTTCATTTAAGTCATGCTGATCACTATTTTCTTCGTCTAAATCCAAACCTTCATCTGAATCAAGAAGTTCTTCACCATGAAACATCCATAAAACATAATCCTTGAGTATGCCATATACAAATAGATTTGCCTCAACATCACCACGAGTCCGAAAATAAACATTGTTACATCTTTTGCAAGGGCATCTAATTTTTTCTGATGGCTCAATTGAAGAATAAGCCAAATCCAAGAAATTATGTACTCCCTTATCATATTCGGGCAGGGTCCGATCATTAAGCATCATCCATGTTTTGTCCATTTGAATTTCTGCTTATATATTTCAAACCAATTATTAATAATAACATTAACTTCAAACCAATTGATTTCCCTAATTTCAGGAACCAAAAACGTGGAGGCAAGTCTGATTTTCTTAAGAGTATGTCTCTTGTGCATCAGGTGCATGGATCTTAGATCCATGCAACCGGGTCGGATCCGGGTAATCCGACCCGCTTTTTTTTTTTTTTTCTCGCGCTAACTTTTTTTTCAATTTTAGTCATGACTTTTAGTTATGTTAAGAATACCTTTATGTAATGTGTAAGAATACCTTTAGGTTACGTTAAAGATACCTTTGTGCCCATATTTCATACATTTACGTTAAGTTAGACATACCTTTAGGTTATGCTAAGAATACCTTTAGGTAATGTATAGGGATACCTTTAGGTTATGTTAAGGATACCTTTAGGTTATGTTAAGGATACCTTTATGCCCAAATTTCATACATTTAATTTACGTCAGACATACTTTTAGGTTATGTTAAGGATACTTTTATGTTATATTAGAGATACCTTATCCATAAGGTAGTTGTGTTACACATTTTGTACACAAAGGTATCTCTAACATAACATAAAAGTATTCTTAACATAACCTAAAAGTATCCTTAATATAACGTAAATGTATGTGACCTGGAGCGAATTCTAAGGGTATCAAATCAGGATTTGGAAGGAACCTAGAATCACGATTTCAAAGGTATCTTTAACATCACCTAAAGGTATTCTTAACATAACCTAAAAGTATGCTTAATATAATCAAAAGGTATTCTTAACATAACTAAATGTATCCTTAACATAACCTAAAGGTATGCTTAACATAACTAAAAGGTATTCTTAACATAACATGTTATGTAACCTGGAATCAGGATTTCAAAGGTATCCTTAACATCACCTAAAGGTATTCTTAACATAACCTAAAAGTATGCTTAATATAATCAAAAGGTATTCTTAACATAGCTAAAGGTATCTTTAACATAACCTAAAGGTATGCTTAACATAACTAAAATGTGTTCTTAACATAACATGGTATGTAACCTGGAATCAGGATTTCAAAGGTATCCTTAACATAACTGAAAGGTATCCTTAACGAGCGAATTTGAGCGCATCCGCCCAGGCACGTGGGAGCGCGTGAGGGCGCGTCAGACGCGCGTACACGCGCGGGTCGGGTCGGGTGCATGGATCTAGGATCCATGCACCTGATGCATAAAAGTTTTTATCTTTTCTTAATTATTAATATCACAATTCCAAAGAGATTTTTTTCCCTTTTTGACAGTCTATAAATTGAAACTAATCTAATCATAAAACATGACATAAATTATGAGAATTTCTAAACTAACAGATTTCTTAACAAGACACTCTCATCCATAATAATTAACTATTTAATTAGCCAAACATAACAACCAATTCTTAATTAATTTACAAGAATGAATAAATTAACTAATTATTTCTTTTTATTTTTTGTATTAAATCTAAAGAAAATAACTCCTCGTTTTTTTTTCTTTCTAATCAACATACAATGTGAAATTTGCGTAGCCTCTTTTTGTTCAACTATAAATAACAATAAAACTTCCTTAAATAATCGACTAATTAATTATATTTCATGGTAGTGACTGCAATGTCCTCAATCTTATTCACCAAAATTATTTGATCTCAAAATTATAGCATCTAAGGCAAAAACATGATTAATCCTATTAGGAGTATTGATGATAAGTTATATGTGTAAATTTATTCAATAGAACGGTGATCAGTTTATCAACTCTCACATGGTATTAGCCTAATGATACCGAGAACTCTTATTAGGAGTATTGAGGATAAGTTACAAAAACAAAATATATGGTGTATATTGTGTAACTTATCCTCAATATTCCTAATAAATCCTAATTAATTAGTTCCCCTAATCAATGCAAGCCATCTACGAAAATGGATTCATATCTATCAAATTATAATAATACCTAAGTGTTAGCTCCGGTGTTAGGTCTATTTCGGCTGCAGGGGTTTGATTTCGGCTATAGGGGTTTGAAGCTGTAGGGTGTTAGCTATATTTCGGCTGCAGGGGTTTGAACCTTGTTTCTTTCCGTTTTTCTTGATTTTTTTTCCTGCTATCTACGTCCAATCTCCTGGTGCAACTATCATATATATAAATATTTATAGGTAGGGTTTGAGATCTTTTCTAATAGAAGGTATTAAGTGGATTCCATATTTTTTTTCAACAACCTAACTTATTTTCTCTATCTCCACTAAATAATAAAAATAAAATCCTAAAATAAAATCTAAATGTTATATGCAATCTAATTTTATATGTATTGATCCATTTATTAGCTAGAGTCTCAATCATATAAAATATATTATTTGAATCACCATGTAAATAATATAGTATAAGCGTACTCGTAATAAAATCATTGTAACTAAATTTTAGTCTATAATTTTACAATTGAGATTAAGTGATAGTTAGGGTGTTACATGTATACACTCAAACGAATCTATATTGTGATGCAATTATAGGATTTGAACCTATATTTTGGGGCTCACATCAAATTAAATGATGAAAAAGTAATAATTACCGAAGTGAGTAGTTATGTATTTTATAGATTTAACAATAATACGTTAAAAACTTAAATTAATAAAAGATAAAATGACATTTTTCTGTATATAAAAATAAAATACATACTTATTTATAAATTTTCATGGGGGGTTTGGATAAAATAATATTTAAAAAAGAGGAGTGACAAAAATTCCTACAGTTTGATGATTCACCACATAGAAACATATGCTTTGTCATACTTTTTTCTTTCTTTTATTTTCTTCTCTTCTTAACCTTGAACTCTTTTTTAATTACCAAAAATAAAAATTACTAGTACACTTGTCACTTTAATTATCAGGTCCACTTTATTTAATGGATGAGAATTATGTGTTAAATGATCCATTGTCATATTCTCCATTTTTTTTTTTGGGATAACCTAACTATCACTACAAGAAAATCGCTGATAGACAACGGTTAAAAATCGTTGTTGTAGGCCAGAAAGCAGCGTTATCGTAGCCAGGGTTGTCGTATTTTCGCTCATAGACAATGGTTTTTAACCGTTGTCTTAGACCCCTACAACAACGGTTGTGACGCACATAGACAACGGTTTTTAACCGTTGTTGTAGTTTTTGTTCTAAAGTAGCGTTGTCTTATCTATTTACGACAACGCTTTGACAACGGTTTTAAGCCGTTGTTGTAGAGAGCAACGACAACGGTTTTTAACCATTGTCCGCCGTTGTCATAGATAAGAAAGACAACGCTTTGACAACGGTTTTTTGCCGTTGTCGTAGATGCTTATGACAACGGTTTTTAACCGTTGTCCCGCCGTTGTCGTAGAGTAATTACACAACGCCTTTTGTTTTGTTTTTGACCGTTGTCGTAGATACTTATGACAACGGTTTAAACCGTTGTTGTAGGTTAATTTTACTGTTGTTGTAGGTTAATTTTACCGTTGTTGTAGACCCTTACGACAACAATTTGGAAACTGTTGTCGTAATTTATTTCAGCGTTGTCTTTTACAAGTCATGTTTATTACAGTCTAATAAAAATTCAAATATATATAATAAGACATTCAACTCAAAATAGTCATATCAAATTCATCTAATACTTCATACAACAAATATTCATCTAAGAGTTCATAACAAAAATTTAACGTCAAAAGAGACAAGTTATCACCCACAAGGTTATCATAAGTTCATCAAAACAAGTAACGTACATTCCTCCCACAAAGAGATCCAATGACAAATGAGTATATGATTCAATCCTTTCATCAACTAAGTCTCCCATTACCTAATATTCATAAATATGTTCTTGAACACGTTCCGCCCACTCCTTACGCACTTCATTGATATCCCCTTCAGTGTATTTCTCTTCAATGAACTGTTAAACAGAAAATATACATTATATGTACATTGTGAATATTTTTCTAATAAAACGTTCAAGAATAACATATAAGAAATTTTATAATCTTACCAATGACTGCATCGAACTAATCTTCTCAAAGGGATCACTCTCAACTATTTAGAGTTTGGTGAGAATTAGAATAAACCTTTGCATGAACTTCTAGAAATCGAATAGAATAAAAAAAGATAAAACAATTGAATAAGGAATAGCCCATGCTGAAGTTCATTGCCGCAAACACAACAGACATATAATACAACAGCCGTGTGAACTGGATCCATCTTCCAATATTCACCAGTAAAATGGTGTTCCATCAGGATACACTCACATGAGAGCAATCTCCAAGCCTACTAGTATCAAAGTCAAAAGGAGTCAAACACATGATAGAAGATCACCTATTCATGGCAGTGCCTTTCTCATTAAGAAGAGGAAATAGTGTTGTCTTCGTCGAAAAGTGCCAAGTCAGCGGGACTGGACGCTTAGATGATGTAACTAACTCAGTTTTGCCATGAATCTTGAAGCATCACAAAGGAACAAGGCATTATAAATAACAATAAAACTGAACACCAGATAAAGAAATATAAATTAAGCGAGAAAAAGAATAAATTTCCATTTGTTCATTAAATAGCTTACTAAAACCCTAATAACAGATAAGTAACAAATTGAATGGCAGTTCCCACATAAATTAGAGAAGTCATGCTGGAGATTTTATTGTCTCATGTAAAGAAAATACAATTGGGCACGGTCATATAACTTTAACTAAGATACACGAACAGAAAATAAAGAAAATTGAATTATCAAGATAAACTAGAGTAGGAACAGATGGAAAATGAAGCTGCTGCCATTTTAAAATCGACCACCAAAAACAATAAGGAAATGCCATTATCAGACTGAACAGGGTAACATACAGTGAATAGTCCTATCAGAATTTTAATCAAGTTCCATGTTTAAATCAAACATGATAATTTTGAATCTATAAAAATTTCCAACTACTTCGGAGAAAGACTTTTACATGTATGATATATTAACTAGTACAAACTGCATGACACACCAAGAGTAGCAACAGTACCTGACCAATCCAACTTGCCAACTCATCTGGGTTTGCAACAGTGGCTGACAGACAGATAAGTTGTACTTGTTTGGGGCAATAAATAACCTACATAAGCACAAATTAACAACATATGCAAATGCTTAGATTTTCACTTTATGTAGGTCTAACAACTACTCACAATCTCTTCCCACACTGTACCCCGAGATATGTCGCTCAAGTAATACACTTCATCTAAAACAATCATGTCCACATGAGAGAGTGCAGTTTCAGAGGAAGCCATTCCAACACTAAATATAAACATATATACGTGAGAAGAAACATAAATAAGAGGCTTAGTTGGATGTGCACAAAACAAAAGAAATACTCAGAAAATACTAAGGACCATTCAAAAACAATGAGATTTCAATTTTCCATTTAAAAGTCTAATATACAGAAAATAATTCAGAACTTTGCAGAAAACCTTATTATTTTCCAAGGTAGAGAAGAAGCTATGGGCTGAATGGTATCGTAAATATACATGAATCAATTTTATTTATTTTTATAAGAAACATAAAAGAACATATATTATAAAGCAAACATTCAACATTCGGTATTTAAATATAAATTCAAAGCACCCAATAAATATAATTAACAAAAGCTCCAGTTTATAAAACCACCTGTGATACATCATGTTCCTCAAAATCTTTGTGGTCATTATCAAAATTTGAGCATCTTTATTGACAGCAGAATCTCCAGTAAGAAGCCCAACATATATATACATCTGAGTTTGTTGAAATATTAATTTGACATTATCCATTTTGTCTTTTAGACTACATGCATGAATGTTAAATTTATTGTAGTCAAGTCATATTTATTTTAAGTTCATGTACTAGAGGTGACCTTCAAAATATCACCATTAATAGGTCAGTTTGAATGGTGTAATTCCTGCACCTATATATATACCTATGTAATCTTCATTCGAAAGACAGATCAATCAAAGTTTTATTTTCCTCCACTAAATTGAGTTATCCTCTTCTAACAAAGTGGTATCAGAGCCACGGTCTACACACATAAAAAAAAAAAAAGAGTGAAGAGTGAAATTAGAGATGGCAAGCAACGGAATGACATCATTCCAATTTCCTCGTCTCACAAAGGAAAATTATGAGAAATGGTGCCTACGAATGAAAGCTTTGCTTGGATCTCAAGATGTGTGGGAGATCGTAGAGAATGGCTTCGAGAAGCCTCTAGATGAGGCTACGCTAACTCCGGCACAAAAGGAGGCCTTGTCAAAGACAAGGAAGAAGGATCAACAAGCCCTCACCCTCATCCATCAATGTTTGGATGATATGATGTTCGAAAAGGTGGTAGATGCAGTCACCGCAAAGGAAGCCTGGAAGATTTTGTCTAAATCTTTCCAAGGAGTTGAGAAAGTGAAAAAAGTTAGGCTTCAATCACTAAGGAGTGATTTTGAAGCATTGAAGATGAACGAGTCCGAATCAATTTCGGATTATTGTTCACGGGTGAAGGCGACTGTGAATCAACTAAAACGATATGGAGAAAAGGTTGAAGATGTCAAAGTGGTTGAAAAAAATTCTTCGCTCTTTGACACCTAAATTTGATAACATCGTTTGTGTTATAGAAGAAACGAAAGATCTTGATTTGATGGCCGTGGAAGAACTCGAGGGTTCTTTACAAGCTCAAGAAGAAAAGATAAAGAGAAGACAAGAAGAACCACTAGAGCAAGCCCTTAAATCCAAAGATACTTTGAAGAATGACGATGGAGGAAGTCAAGGACGAGGACGTGGACGAGGAAGAGGACGTCCATGGCAACATGGAAAGAACAAAGGCGAGAGTTCAAACAATGACGAGAGAAACTCTCCATCTACGAGAGGCCGAGGAGGAAACCGAGGTCGTGGACGTGGTTATCATCAAAAATCAAATGAAAAAAGGTATGACAAATCTAAAATTGAGTGCTATAATTGTCACAGACTTGGTCATTATGCATCGGAGTGCCGTGACACTAAAGACAATGAAGAAAAGGCGAATCTTATTAATGAAGAAATTGAAGAATCCACTCTTTTGTTGACAATAAGAGAAGGAGAAAAAGATGTCGAAAGTTTGTGGTACCTAGACAATGGTGCTAGCAATCATATGTGCATGCACAAAGAAAAGTTTGTGGAGCTCAACAACAAGGTGCATGGAAGTGTCTCTTTTGGAGACTCCTCAAAAATCCAAATTGAAGGTAAAGGTACAATTCTCATTTCTTCTAAAGATGGTGGCCATAAAATGATCTCTGATGTATACTATGTGCCTAAACTAAGAAGTAATATTCTTAGTCTTGGCTAATTTGTTGAGAATGGTTATGAAGTCTTGATGAAAGAAAACTGTCTTTGGTTTAGAGATAGAAGTAAAAAGCTAATTGCCAAAGTAAGTATGTCCAAGAATAGGATGTTCAAGTTGAACATCAGTACTGTTGAGGCAAAGTGTTTGAAAGCAAAAGTGCAGGATGAAGCATGGTGTTGGCACATGAGGTTTGGACACTTGAACTTTGAAACATTAAAGGCGATGGGAGAGAAAGAGACGGTGAAAGGGATGCCTTCAATCAATCATCCTAATCAATTGTGTGAAGCATGTCTCCTAGGCAAACATGCACGGAAAAGTTTTCCAAAGGAGGCGACATCAAGGGCATCCAAACCACTTGAGCTTGTGCACACCGACGTCTGCGGACCTATCAATCCACCCTCTTTTGGTAAAAGTAAATACTTCATACTCTTCATTGATGATTATAGCCGAAAAACGTGGGTTTATTTTCTCAAGCAAAAATCGGAGGCTTTTGCTACTTTTAAAAATTTCAAAATGCTTGTTGAAAAAGAAAGTGGCTATAATATCAAAGCGTTGAGGTCTGATCGAGGAGGTGAATTCACCTCAAATGAGTTCAATGAATTCTGTGCATCCCATGGAATTCGCCGTCCTCTCACTATTCCAAGATCACCACAACAAAATGGCGTGGCGGAGAGGAAGAATCGGACAATTCTTAATATGGCAAGATGTATGTTGAAAGCCAAAAACATGCCAAAAGAGTTCTGGGCCGAAGCTGTCTCTTGTGCGGTTTATTTATCGAACCGATCTCCAACTATAAGTGTTAAAGATCAAACTCCGCAAGAGGCATGGACCGGAAGAAAGCCCTGTGTTAATCACTTGCGAGTTTTTGGGAGCGTTGCTTATGCTCAAGTTCCACAGCAAGAAAGATCCAAGCTTGATGACCGAAGTGCAAAATATATCTTTATTGGATATGACTACCAATCCAAAGGTTACAGGTTGTTCAATCCAATAAATGACAAAGTTGTGATAAGTCGAGATGTTCAATTTGATGAAGAAGATGCATGGAACTGGGAAGAACAACAAGAAAACACTTATAGTTTTCTTCCCTATTTCGAAGAAAATGATGCAGTCTCTATTGAAGAACCGGAGCCACCTACTCCACAAGGCGAAAGCTCTAGTGAAAGACCGCAAAGAATGAGATCTCTTGCAGATATCTATGAAAACACGGAAGAGATTATTGATGAGTTACATTGTCTCTTTGCAGATCGTGAACCATTAAAATTTCAAGAAGCTCTACAAGATAAGAAGTGGCGAGAAGCAATGGACGACGAGATCAAGTCCATTGAGAAAAATAATACCTGGGAATTGACTACACTTCCAAAGGGCCATGAATCCATCGGAGTGAAATGGGTTTACAAGTTAAAGAAGAATGCAAAAGGAGAAGTAGAGAAGTACAAAGCAAGGCTTGTAGTCAAAGGCTACAAACAAAAGCATGGAGTTGATTATGATGAAGTCTTTGCACCGGTTGCTCGAATGGAGACTATCCAATTGCTCATTGCACTTGCCGCACAAAAGAAGTGGAAAATCCATCAAATGGATATAAAGATGGCCTTTTTGAATGGTTTCATTGAAAAGGATGTCTATATTGAACAACCTTTGGGCTACGAGGTTGAAGGACATGAAGATAAAGTGTTGAAACTGAAAAAATCTTTGTACGGTCTGAAGCAAGCACCACGAGCGTGGAACAGCCGCATCAACAAATACTTTCAAGATAACGGGTTTGTTCGTTGCCTTAATGAATATGCCCTATATTCTAAGGTTTATAATAATGGAGACATAATGTTTGTTTGCATTTATGTCGATGATCTCATTTTCACCGGCAACAATTCTGATTTGTTTGATGAGTTCAAGAGGTCTATGTTTGCCGAATTTGAAATGACAGACTTGGGGCTCATGTCCTTCTACTTGGGCCTAGAAGTGAAGCAAATGGAGGAAGGAATTTATCTTTCTCAAAAGGGATATGCAAAAGAGGTTTTGAAAAAGTTTAAAATGTTTGATTACAATCCCGTGAGCACACCCATGGAAGCCGGAATCAAATTGTCAAAATTTGGTAAAGAAGAAAAAGAAGATCCCAACTTGTTCAAGAGTCTTGTGGGAAGTTTGAGATACTTGACAAACACAAGGTCTGATATCCTTTATGCAGTTGGAGTGATAAGTCGTTTCATGGAAACTCCCACCTCTACTCACATGAAGACTGCCAAAATGATACAACGCTACCTTAAAGGTACACTTGAATTTGGTCTTTATTACTCTCCATCTAATGAGTTTGCACTTAATGGATATTGTGATAGTGACTATGCGGGGGACATTGATGATAGAAAGAGCACTACGGGCTTTGTATTTTTTATGGGAAATTCTGCTATTTCTTGGAGTTCAAAGAAGCAGTCAATTGTCACTTTATCAACATGTGAGGCTGAATATGTTGCTGCATGCTCGTGTACTTGTCATGCAATTTGGTTGAGGAAACTACTAAAGGAACTTCACTTACCTCAAGAGGAAGCCACAATGATTTGCACTGATAATAAATCTACACAAGCACTTGCAAAGAATCCGGTATTTCATGATCGAAGCAAGCACATCGATACAAAGTATCATTTTATTAGAGAGTGCATTGCCAAGAAGGAAGTGGAATTGAACTATGTGAAAACTCAAGATCAAGTTGCCGATATTTTCACAAAGCCATTAAAGTTTGAAGATTTTCGAAGACTTAGAGCAATGCTTGGAGTCGAGAAAGAAATGTCAAATTAAGGGGGAGTGTTGAAATATTAATTTGACATTATCCATTTTGTCTTTTAGACTACATGCATGAATGTTAAATTTATTGTAGTCAAGTCATATTTATTTTAAGTTCATGTACTAGAGGTGACCTTCAAAATATCACCATTAATAGGTCAGTTTGAATGGTGTAATTCCTGCACCTATATATATACCTATGTAATCTTCATTCTAAAGACAGATCAATCAAAGTTTTATTTTCCTCCACTAAATTGAGTTATCCTCTTCTAACAGAGTTAAGTCATGAAACACATCCAATTGATAATTTACAGGTCTGTCTGACCTTATCAAGATTCAACAATAATGAACATTAACTTTTATAATGCATTTGACCACTACTCTACAAGTCATTCATAAGTACAACTTTATAATATTGTTCAATGCCTGCTTGCTACACCAGGCTGACAAAATCAGTTGATCATAGTACCGTATGTATTAAAAACTGGGCACCAGAAATTCAGTTGCTTCAAGGCAAAAAAATATCTTAAATGGACTTCTCCTCTAAATCTAGAAAATGAACTATCCTGTTAGGACCTAGGTATGCATCAAAAGATGCATGATTTGCATATTGTTTGAACTCTAACCAAAAAGTGATACAAATGATTAGTTCCACTATCTACATTCAATACATCACGTTCTTCAACTACTATCATATCCCCAAATCAATTCTCATTCACATAATACATGTAAACTGTATAAACTCACAAATCCTGAACCATTAATCTACCAATTCATGGAATGGATGATATGTTTTTCTTTTGAACAAATGAGCACCAAATTAATAGCCAAAAAACAAATGTAGTTAAAAACCCACGAAAAAGTAAACAAAACAAATCCAGATTTTCCCTTTCCTGTTTCAATCATGCGCTTCAGTTCATTACACCACGTAGGGTATGACATAGTTATTTGGCATGTAAAATATATTCCTAAAGCTTTGGGATGAACCAAATGTAAATTTTGCTCGGAAAAATCAGAAAAACATTTCAAATTTTCAAATGGGGATGGGTGCGCGGAGCATACCAATGTTTGCCAATGTTTGCCAATTTCATGTATTTGCTCGGCTGGGAATGGATATAGGGACCGGCGTCGACGGAGGCGGTGCTACGGGGATGGGTGCGCGGCGAGGGTGCACGCTGCCCGGCGGCTGGAGGGGATGGGTGGGCGGTGAGGGTGCACGTTGCGCGGCGGATGGAGGGGATGGATGCGCGGTAAGGGTGCACGCTGTGCGGCGGCTAGAGGGGATGGGTGCGAGCGGCTGGAGGGGATGGGTGCGCGGCTGGAGGGGATGAGAGGAGAGACAGCTGCCGGTGACTTGGGTGAGCGCAGCGAGGCGGCCACGGCGTGGGTGCTCACGGTGAGGCAGCGGCTTGGAGGTATGTCCGCGCGACGAGGCAAGAGCTGACAATGATGGTTACGCGCGGCGAGGTAACGACTTGTGGCGTGGGAGAGCGGCGGCGACAGCTAGGGTTCCGATTAAAATAAGGGAATTCTAGGGTAAAATTGGGGATTTTGACTTGGGTAATATGTTTTAAGTAATTTTTTTTTTTTACATGTATGTATTTATATTTAGTAATAATAAATAAAAATCAAGTTTATTTAGTCTACGACAACACTACCACGAGGTTATGACAACGCTATAAATTTACCGTTGTCTTAGGGATATATGACTACGCTTTAACGACAACTTCATATTGTACCCGTTGTCTTAGGGATCGACGACTACATATCTACGACAACCTCATATCTTAAGCGTTGTCATAGTGTTCATTTTTTACCTAAGACTACACCACTACGACAACCTCAAGTCACCACCGTTGTCTTAGGGCTGAATTTTACCCTACGACTACGCCTCTACGACAACGCCAAAAAAACGTCGTTGTCTATGAGCGGATTTTTGTGCCCTACGACAACGGTTTTGTCTACGACAACGCCAGTTTTGGCTACGACAACGGTTTTTTCATAAAACCGTTGTCTTAGGGGCGTTGTCTATGTGCGTTTTTCTTGTAGTGTATAACTTTAAAAATTGTTACATATGGAATAAAAATAAAGTAAAAATATTTTACAAATTATGCAAAATAATATCTTATTACTTTAGGATTTTTTTACTCTTCGTAAATATAAAATTGTTTTAGTGTGATAAAGATATTATCGTAATCAATCACTACTCTATGAGTTTTTAGTGACAACCACATGTTGTCACTAAAAATTAGGATTATTGAATAATTAATGATGATTGAAATTGTTGACACTATATAACTTTGAATTAATGACAAAAAATTGACCATCAAATTTTAGTGATGAAAATTATTGACAACATATAATGTTGTCACTAATTATTTGGAACTAATTTTTTTGTGATGATTTAAAATGTCGTCACTGTATAAATTTGCATTAGTGACAAAAAAAAAAAAATGCCGGGAAATCATTTTATTTGGCTCCAAATTTTTAGTGATGAAAAATATTGACAACATATAATGTTGTCACTAATTATTTGGAACTAAATTTTTTGTGATGATTGAAAATTTTGTCATTGTATAACTTTGCATTAGTGACAAAAAAAAGATTGACGGGAAAACATTTTATTTTGGCTCCAAATTTGTAGTGATGAAAAATATTGACAACATAAAACGTTGTCATTAATAATCTCAACTTATGTTATTTTGTGAGAAACGTAATTATTGTCACTAAATAGGTGTTTTTAGTGACAATATTTTAGTTGTCAAATAAATTGTTGTCACAAGAAACAATTTTTTTTGTAGTGGCAAATCTACCAAACTGCTGCAAGCAGCGTATCTTACACCAGCCTGCAGTAATAGAGAGGAAAAAGTGAAAAAGAAGAGAGGTTCATTAACCCTCCCCGTCAACCTCTGTGCTACTTAGGACCAACAAGTGGTATCAGAGCGGGTTGGGTTAAAAACCAACTCGTCTGGTTGCCTACCTAGATCTACCCGAGACCATCTTCTTGCTATTTGCTCTAAGTGTTTTGTACCTTTTCTTCAAACATGGATTCTATGCATGCTAAACTTCCTATGTCTACTATTGAAGACTATGATGACTGGAAAATCAAAATGCAGGCACATCTTTCAGCCATGCACGATGAAATGCGGTATGTGATCACTGAAGGGCCACCGACAATCACTAAACAAAATCCTATTTTTGCTTGAGAAAGAAGAGAGGAAGGTGGTGACCATAAAGCTGATGATGAGGGTGAGGTTGCAAAAGCTGAACAACCCAGGATACAACCTTACATTGAGAAACCAAGACAAGAATGCACAGCCGGAGATAGAAAGAGATCTAATCTGGATAATATAGCCAAAAACGCACTATTTCTACCTTGGATAAGGGCACATTCAGCAAGGTGAAAATGTGCAAAACAACCAAAGAAATATGGGATAAATTGGAATAGATTTGTGAAGACATAGAACTTACAAAGGACAACAAGATCTCTACGGCAACCCAGGAGTTTGAGCTATTTGAGATGAAGTCAGAAGAAACCTTGGAGTAGCTGGAACTTAGATTCACTGGAATAGTGAATGAACTGGAATCTCTAGGAAAGAGCTACTCTCAGAAAGAGAAAAACATGAAGGTTTTGAGAGCTCCACCAGCTGAGTGGGATAGTAAAACCACTGTCATGCGAGTTTCAATGGACTTAAAGTCTATGAGCACATTCGATCTATTCTTTGATCACAAGGCATTCGAGTTTGACATAAACTAGATGAAGAAAGAACAAGATGAAGACAATAGCGAAGTCAATGCACTTGTTGCAATAACCACAAAAGAGAATGCTGCTGCAACCAAGCCTATAGTTACAACGGAATTTGTTGCAGTAGCAGAAGATGAAATGGTGCTGAAAAAGTTTTCCAAGTTTATGAGAAGAAGCAACAAGTCAGGGGGAAACTTTTAGAGGAAGAACAACTTACAACAACAACCACAATAACAAATGCAATAGGTTCAATACAACATAATCGAAAGATTTGTACTACAACTGTAGGAAACCTGGACACTATACCAGAAATTGCCCCCATCCAATTGTTCATAGATATCCACCGGAAGTGAGAGCCAAAAGGAAAGAAAGGAGTAAGAACGAGAGACAGAAACTGAGAGCGCTGTTGGTAGAAGCTGAGAAAGCTAAATGAGCTAGCACATCCACTAAAGCACAAGAAAAGTCTTCTTCAGAATTAGACTCAGATGAATCCAGCTCAGAGGATGAAACAATGATATGTCTTATAGCACAAACTGAGGAAGATGCAGAAGAAAAGGTAATTTTAAACCAATCTCTTCTAAATCTAATGACATTAGAATGGATAGCTTCGTTAGACAACTTCTAAGTGATTTTGAAAAAGTGAACTCTGAAAATAAAGCCTTAAAGAAAGAGAACAATATGCTAAAACAGGATAGTAGCAAAGTTGTAGAATGGAAATATGAGCATGAAATTCTGAAAGAACTAAGTGAAAGTAAAAATAAGAAATGTGCTAAGTTAAAGAACATAGTTAGAGAGCTTGAGATTGAAGTGATGAAGCTCAAATCCACTATAAGCTTATTCAGTAGAGCTTCTGAAAAATCAAGGGACTTTGTAAGTCAACAAAAAAATCTAAAAGCTAGACTTGGAATTAATAGGGTATAATGAATCTGATAAAGCTTGCCAAGAAAAATCATGCATGAACCCTAAGTTTGTCAAGGGAGAAGTTCTATTTCTTGAAAAAGAGCTTGAGAAGAAAGTGGAAGACTTGATCATTAAAGAAGATGAATCAAAGAAGAATGTTGTAACCATGGATACAAAGATTGCTGAAAGCTGCAGCTTGCATCAGACCATAGTTGCTGCCAGCTGAAGCAAGATGCAGCAACCACTTAGGTTACAGCACAACAAAAAGCAATGAGGAAGTGAGGTTCAACAGAGTGACTAGGATTTCATTGACACCTCTCTATTCCCTAAAGAGAAGGACAAAACTGAGACTGAATCTGCAAAGAAAAACTTGAAATCTAACCCCTCAAGGACCTGTACTTGTATGAGTACCTAAATCTGAATGACCATCTTGCAGGTACAGTCGCCAGGTAGCAGCGGAGATCCATGGTAATCAGTGGCTGCTCGAGACATATGACTGGCGACAAGTCTTCACTGAGTAACTTCTAGGATTGCAAAGGACCAAAGGTGGTGTTTGGGGATAACTCAAAAGGAAACACCTAGGGTACATGAAGGATAATCAGGGGAGATGTACAAATCAATAATGTGTCATATGTAAAGGGACTGAAATACAATTTGCTGAGCATAAGTCAATTCTTTGACAAAGGACACATGGTGGAATTCTTCCAAGACCAATG